>JXSR01S014155.1:21376-34329 GCA_000969725.1 Ophiothrix spiculata | reverse complement strand
GAATTTTCATATTTTACGATACCGTACCCTTAATATACCGTTCCGTTTCGTTCCGTTCCGTTCCGTTTCGTTCCGCAAAATACAGTAAGCCCAAATTTATGACATTTCATACGATTATTGAAAGGTTGTGACAACATTTGATGCACAATGTACGTATCTCATCCACACAAACCATATTTATGCCTGTTTTCATGTCTGGCTAAATTAGCTTATTTACTTATACTTGTTAATAGCGTGAATAATCAATTTTATTCGTGTTAATTCCAACTTGTTTTTGATAAACAATAACTAGCCTTTTAAATCATATAAGATTTGTGACACTTCAATGGATTTAAGGAGATATGACAGAACAATTCATGCACAATTTTCATGATGCCTCAACCTCACCCACCTCAACCTCACCCAACTCCACCCTGGCTAAGTAGCTTTAACGGGTCATTAAGCTTAATTAATCACTTCATTTGGGTTCTATTCTTGACTTCTTGAAAGTCAAATAAATTGTCTTTAAAATCATACCAAAATTATGACATTTCATTTAATTGTTGAAATGATATGACAAAAATTGATGCATAAATTACTCTCCATGTAACAAATCCACCATTTATGGGTGCCCACATTAAAAAGAATGACCATAAGCATAACACAAGTGGAAGCAGGTGCAATTTTCATGTTCCAAAAAGCAATACACATGCAGCAACTCATCTTACTTTTACAATGCCATAAAGGATTAGAATGGGCTTCCGGATCACTCTGCATGAATACATTTTTCGTCAAATAAGACATGTTTTCAGTGTGTTTGATTCTTTTTCTGTCCGCATTCATGCTCATTTTTATCATGTTTTGCATCATAGTTCTGTCAACAAATGAGATTTCATGTCGACATTTTGGGATAAGCTTTATGTCGATAAATGTCGACATACGGCATGTTGACAATACCCTTAGTAAATACTGCGCAACCTCTCTATAACTTTATATAATAAGAAAATGTCACATAATTTATATTAATCTGATTATATAATTGAACAAATTTCCCGGCATATTTTCACTGACGTTTTTGTGGGAACTACTTTTTCAATCCAATAATGTGAAAATAAAACTTCAGATATCATATTTCTATTTATATTCTTTGTGATAATATGTTGTGTAGAAAAATTCAGTGCAATCATCTCTCGGTCACTGCCACTATTGTTGAAACCTTCGTCTGCCCTGCAGGTTTTATAATATACTTCAAAATCCTTGCCATGTTATATATTTCTTGATCAATATAAATGTCTTTGTAATTTAATTTAGTGCCAATACACTACAATGCAACGTTTTCAAGCGGATCTGTGCGATAAGTAGTATAAGTGACGTTACATATAAACAAACCTTTGTTGACATGACGTCACTTATAGGAATAACCTGACAGCCAGTCAATGCTTGATAAAGAGTTTACCAATTGTATTTCACCATAAGTGTGGTGACTCATTTGAAGTGTGTAAGAGATTATCGTCTGCTGATATTGCATGGAGAAGTTGACATAAAACCGTTTAGCGCACATGTGTAAGTCATCATTCTGGTTCGTGGCGGTCGGATAAATGGTCGTATCAAAACCGATCTGGAAAGTGAACCGTGTTAATATTTTGACAAGCCTGGGGATTTATTGATGTTCAAACACAAGTTCTACGTGTGTAATATTGCAACATACAGTGAGATAACATAATTTTGAATTATTATGTCATATCAATAATAGCAACCTCTGGAAATTTCGAGTGGTCTATCCCTAGCTGATAAGTATCATCTCTATGTAAAATGCATCATATTTCATTTGCAGATAAATCGTGAAATATCTACTTAATTTTAACGACGCAATAATTTCCTGTGCTCACACACTATTCAAGGGATTCAAGCGCGCTCGTGGATCATTATTTCTTGGAAATAGCATTTCATAATTAACGCGATTTTAGTGGAATATTAATTCATTTGAATAACTAACCATGGAAGGTGGAGATACCGTATTTACTGCGGATTATATCAAGAAACGACGAATAAGAAACGTAAGTATTTAAAATACCGTGTTACGTTTTAAGCCATGTATAAATTATCGGAAACAATTTATATGCATTGATATTGTAGCGTTAAAAATGGTACATTGCATGCATTTACAAAATACATAATTGTATATATAAATTGTTTCAGATGAAAAGCAAAGATATCTTTCAGTTCTACAGCAATTGGTTTATATACATGATGCATGGCGGAGAGCTCATTTTTCAGGCATTGTGTTATTTCGTATGTGTGTTGACCTTAGCAGCTCTTAGCAAATGTAATGCCACCTTTGGACGTGCTAACCCCACGGATAATTATTTGAATTTGATTTAACTGTTTAACGAATGATTTGAAAGATTTTCTAACTCGTTGGCAAAACAGGTATATCTAATTTTGAACATGTATGCATCTTGGATAGTTAGGTTAGAGTATGTGTGACCTCAAGGTCACTTGATTTTCTTTCAAAAACTTTCTCAATGAAAGCTCCATGGACGCTCACGTTAAAGGAAGACGGAAGGAAGGATACAATTTTCAAATCTGCCTTAGGCTCTGTGGTTGAATTGAATGAAACTAAGAAAAGGTTAGCAAATATAGTTAGAATGTTAAAGTTGGGATTGATAGAATCAATTACATCTAGTTAACACCGAATGTGGGGGTGGGTTGATTGGTCACTGGACGCTATGACCCCACCGTGCGCAGCACGTTTAAACTTTATCGTGGGTCACCAGCATTTCTTTTTCGCCTTGTATTGTGTAGCGTTGTGTATGAATTTTACTCCTAATATCTTGGTCAAAAAAGATCGCTCAGCGATTATGACCGCGCATATATGTAGATATCTTATATAAGTATAAATTTCAGTTGTTGTTTTATCAATCAGAATTCTATTTTGGTTTTAATGGTCAATTTTGTGAAAAAATTATGAATTCATGACGTAACATCCTGGTTTCATCATTATTCAAACCAATCCCATGTTGCAATGAACACTATATTCCGTTTTACCTACATGTGCAATTTTACAAATCGGGCTACTAGATTTAAAACACAGGGCAAAACTCGAGGTTTCTGGGATGTGTGCTCAGTTGGCTTTATAACCATTCCCAGCTATATCCCATGATGCAGTACGATAGTCAACACAAGTTAATTCCATTGAATGTACAATTAGGTGACCATATCAACATATTAACACACAGCACAAATTATGCATTATGGGAATAAGGCAAACCCACAGTTGTGTTTTGGCCATCTTGAGTAAGAGTACTTGTAAGGTCAGTACCTGGGACGAGAATGTATTTATCTCAGGTCAGTACAATTAGTCCGCAGATCATTTATATTAAAGCAGCGAGACTATTGATTTTCTAACATGCACAGAGATTTTGAACTTGATTGTGAGTGCATAACAACAACAGATTTTCGGCCCGCATAATATAATGGCTTTTGCAGCCTATCTTAATAATTTTAGAAAAAAAGTTTGCTGTGTATGTGTGACCTGAGGTTCCTGAATGGGTGAATGGGGGGTATATTTTTGTAATATTAAGCTTTTAATTTTTTAATACCATTGAACATACGCGCCACCGGGTTACAGAGCTATTTGCTCTGTAAGCCAGGCGCACCTATGATACGCATACACCCTAATCCACCTTATCTAACCACCACACCCCTAAGACCATTGCATATCTGGATTGGTATGGTGGGTGTGTGGTTGCCGTAAGGTTGTTGGTTATAACCTTGCTCTTGAAAACCCAATATCAATTATATTAGCTGCGTATTGGTATACAAATGATTTAAAAGAAAATATAATAAGACAAGGAACTATTAGTCAAACTTATTTGTGCTTAAAGGTTAACGGTTGTGGGAATTACCCGGGGAGTAAATAGGCTTATGGATGTGGGTACATAGATTATGGTTGGTTCCCAATGCATTGAGATAGAAATCAGTCGTACAATTACTAATTTTATTCGTATAAATACTCCGCTGTAATCGTCCAAATTCCGTAAAAATATCACAAGACTAAAGATGCGGGAACGCCCTTTTAACAATCAATCGCCTTTCAGCGATGTTGCCACACCCCATGATTGTACCATGTACTAAATGATAAAATCAGTACTGAGGAGTTACAACACACGTGTACCTAAATAGGTTGGATTCACGAATTACCCTGGAACGCAAGGGGATAAACAACTATGTTTGTGTGATATTGAGTATGATGATTAATAAAATACATTTAAAGAAGTGATAACATTTATATTAAAGCCAATCAATCAATCCGAATAGCCAACAGAATAATGATCATGGAATAGGCATAAAATGTGTTCAATGTGTTGTCTTGTTTGGGGCTCATCCTAGAAATTATACATCGTGTATAATTTCCCTGACAGTGATCATAGTACATACTTGTGAATATATTTCCAATGGATGTGACTGCAAAACATTTTTTCAATACCAACATGCCCTCTGATTTCAGAGTCCATGATCTTATTTTGAAAACGCGGCACTGAACATTGTTTTCAACCTAAAGCAGAAGAATAATGTATCCTCAGTGTATCATTTACCACAATATCAGACTATATAAACCAATCCTGCAATTAACTTTGACCGCATTCCCGTGGTATCAAGCATGCTAATTGTATCTGATTGTTTGTTTTGGTTATAT
Organism: Ophiothrix spiculata; assembly: GCA_000969725.1. Taxonomy (NCBI): domain Eukaryota; kingdom Metazoa; phylum Echinodermata; class Ophiuroidea; order Amphilepidida; family Ophiotrichidae; genus Ophiothrix; species Ophiothrix spiculata. The sequence continues at coordinate 29,651 of JXSR01S014155.1, read as the reverse complement.
TTGTTATACAGGGGAAGGTACAATACTTGGTGAAGTGGAAAGGCTGCCCTAGTAGGTAAGCTAAAAAATCAGGCTGATCTTTGGTGATATGTCTACTCTGTCAATTCAAGTATTTGTATTGAAAAATTTTGGTCAAGATAATTTGCCACGTCATGAAAGAATATAATAGGTATCTCTCGTCGGTAACGTATAACGTGTCAATCGTGTCCCAAGAAACTCAAAGATGACAAATTATGTCGATTCTCTTCATTGTTTAAATCGGGCTTGTAAAAATCTCATAAACTTTGAAAAACACTTCATTTTTGCGTTATTATATATGTGTTTTTGGCATAAAGTATACACCAAATACATCATTAGGCGTTGAATTTATATTCTGATAAGTAAAATGTTATCAGGAAAATTTCATTTAAATTAAGCATGTTTTTGAATGGTTAGTTATCAAGTGACAAGTGTGTTTCCATGAATAGTCATTATTGGTTATTTACAACTGTATTTTTTGTTTGTTTGTTACAAAGAAATTTAACAAAAATCAACACATTAAAATGTTCTGGGGACAAGCAATAGGGCATGATGGACGTAATAACACATTGATCAATGTAGTGCATTGCGAAACACGTTTGCGTACTTGTCCTGGTTGTTCAATGCATGTAAACTTTAGCAATGTTTAGTAACGTAGAATTGTGTAACACAATTGTTTGAAAATAGTGATGCTGCAATCATCTTTTACAATGCACAATTCTACAATTTAAAGCTTCCTTCTTATCGTAACCCCAGATTCAATCAAAATTTATTTTAGCGATGTTTATTTTCAAAGTGCCTCCCATTATTTTTGCATGCATATTACTTCTTTATCTTATGAAGTTACATAGCCTACGGCTACTAAATTTTGGAAGATCCTTATGAATGAAAACCGTCAACATGGTCAAAGATTTTGTTTCTGATTTTTGCTATAAATATACTAGTTGTATAAAAGTCAAATTGTTTAGCTTAGAAAAAATTGAGTTTGTATTTATAGTCAACTGTTTCAATTAGCAGAATATAATTTTATTTTATTTCTTTAGATTAAACACGTGGGAACCAGAGGATAACATCTTAGACCCTGCTCTGATGCTGGAGTTCGAAGAAAGGTGGGTTGAGGTCATCAGGAATAACATCTGTAGGAAATATGCACTGAGACTAAGCACTCAGATTATAGGTCTGAGTTGAGCTTTTGCAGATGTACATGAACTTGAAAATGTCTGGCAAACGTCATTACATATCAGCAGACAGACAGAAACGCAAATTCGTTCACTGGGTCACGCATGATAGAAAAGGGCAATAAAAATCATTCATATGGCATAGATTTTAATCATATGATTTGCAGTTTTATATTAAAATCGCGCACTAAAGATAGGAAAGTCACACGCGCAAAAATTATGCTACATACCAGTTGTCCAAAGAATAGTTACATGTAGAAAAATAAACATGACAATTTGATTGACTGGTTAAAAACAACTCTTTTATGGAATGTATGGACTGCAGATTCAATTATTATTATATCTGAAAAATTGTACTAAATTTGGTTTGGCAATATAAAGTCTAATTATGTAATCAGTGGAAACATGGAAAACGGAAGTTGCACATTGAAATTACACTAACCAATCATTCCTTCGTTCATGATTGAACGAATGAGCTTTCAAGTTCTTTGTTGATAACTCAAAAATAATATAATACTGTGGAATTAAAATTGTATGCTGCTACTATGAAGAAGGATGTATTATAAGGTATGCGAAGTTAAATACTGCTCTAACCGTGACTGCCAGAGGTCTAGTCTACGATCATATTATACATGTGACCATTCTTCGCGGGACACCTGGAACATGGACATAAATATGATGAAAATAAGAACGAATTTAAAATTTGATTAGATTACTACAACAAGAGGTCAAATTGGTTACATGTTTAAGTATCAACGCACATGTTAAAAAATGATGCATCATTTTGATTGAAATGTATTGTTTATGGACGGTTTAAGTCAGCAACCTTTAAATTTTTAGAATTTATTATAATGAAATATTTCCAAAGTTGAAACGAGGTTATGTTTTCAACAAACTACAAACGGTATCCTAATGTACACAATCATGACAATGACCTCAATTTTCTAACTGATAAGAGTTCGATCTTGGTAAACATACTTTTAAGATAGCTAAATAAAATGTAAAAAAGAAAAATATCGGGATATCATCGCTTAATTTTTACCCTTATTTTAATGCAAGGTAGGAACAGAAAAATAATCATTTTATTAACATAACATATATCATTAACTTGTTGTAATTCAATTAAACTGGGTGTTCATTGCGCAACCACGAGTAATTAGCAAAGGGAGTAAATGTAATATCGTTCCAACACTAAGCATGTATATATAGGTAATATATTGCAAAGTTTTAGAGGGCGATATATACATTATAATATACCGAACCCTGTAATACAACGCCTTGGAGAAAGGCTAGTTTTTTTAAGACAAGATTGGTGATGACGTAATGTGCACAAACTGATCAATATCGGGTGCCATCATTGTCGTTGTCATCACCTTTATCATCGTATAACATCATCGCCTTCGCCGCCACCACTTCAACTATTGTTGCTCGCCATGACTTGAACTAATAGTCAATATTTATTTCAAACACTTTTTATTTGGTCACAAATAAGGCCAACGTCATACAGTACTTGGTTTCATTAGCCTAGTCTTGCTTAATTACAATAACATATATCGTAAATTACGTTTCAAGAGAAGATTCCCCTTATTTTGCATGATTAAATTCGCCAAAAGGAACAAGCGGTTGAAAAGGTTATACCTTTGTTCCAGTAAGTTAATATTTAATTGACTTATTAAATTAACGAGACAATTGAAATTTCCATAATTGTTGAAGAATATAATGCTGTCCTGAAAGTGTACTTTTATTTACAGTCGAACCCAACAATATCCCCAAGATACAAGTTGTAAGAAGCCATATATTTAAACCCTTAAATAAAAGGTTTTGTTTTGATAGGCCAGATATGTCCGACCAAAAATACTTTTCAAAAACACTTTACTTGTTACCTCCGTGTATAAACTCTAAGACAAACAAAGGAGAGCAACTAATTTGCTCTGAGCATAAAAATTACCACTCACAGTTCAGCTCAATTCAACCGATTAACCTTTTCTTTCTGGGACTGCTTTGCCTAGGTTGACAAAAAAGCAGATGGCGGAACTAGTTTTAAGGGATATTAATTTTTAGAGCAAATCGACCTGATAAGGGTCATGTATTATATTCTTACTCGTTATTTCATTGCCGCAAGCGTTACGGGAAAATTATCCCTACTTTCCTTTTTGTAACAAGAAGTATATTGAGCAGCGCGTGCCACTCAGTTTTACATAAAGGCCTATGATTTCCGTTGGAACAATAAAAGAGAACCAGGCGAGCGCGCGTGTCTATATGTTTTTCGATGCTTTGTCGATTTTCATATATATTCTTAATTGGTGGTATATTACAGGTGTAGTTATACTACCAGTTTTGCAACCCCGATTGAAAACAAAACTACTTTATTGTAAAATATTTTAAAGTACATGTAGTCCTTAAAGCTGGTGAACTATATCACTGTTAGAAAATTGTCCGTTAATTTACGGAAGTTTTCCGGCAGCAGAATTTCCAGACTTTTTAGGGTAAATTTTCAGAATTTCTGCCAATTAACAGAACTTTCAGAATTTTCCGTAATTTGAAATTACAGAACGAAAAAAAAAAGATCCGGAAATTTTGATGCCGGAAACTTTTGAATTATTTCCGTAAATTAAAAATTTTCATGTTTTATGTTTCATTTTTATTTTTTTCTAAAACAGATCTTCCGTAAATTTACGGAAAATTTTGTTTTCTTAATTTACGGAGATTTCTAACAGTGTATTAGAGCAAACTTTGAATATGGTAAATTAAGTAAACATGCAGACCTCCCCTTGAAATGTTGTCTTAAAGAACAAAATATTTGGATACCATGTAGTTTGGTTCAGAACAAAGAAGATCGTCCACCCTTGTCTATGCAATCCATAGGGCTCTTATCACCCAGTCTAATGTTCACTTATTTAAGTAAAAATATTACATTAGGGGCGAATTCGGTCAATTTGGTAATGAATTCAATCTGCGTGCAAGGCGCTGCACGTGTTTAAACAAAGGTATGTCAATCCAATTATTGCATCATTTGAAGTTTGAAATAGACTTATAATAGAAGTCTAATAGCAAAAATACAGTTGGTATTACTACGCTTCATCATGTATTTTTGATATTATGAATCAGGAATATTAAGTTTGAACAGTTTCAAAGCCATAAAAATCCCGTAATATGGTTTCTTGCACGATTTTTAGTTTATTGCCAGTTTGGATTAACAAAATGAAGTTATTTACTAATCTAAGTTAGTAAACTTGTACTTTTAATCTTTTTCTCAAAAAATACTTTGATCGAAGCTCCTTTAAGCCATGGTGATTTCAAGAATGCATGTTGCACAATCCTTTTTGAAACGTATGCTAACTTGTTTCTTCAATTCTTATTGTCCTTGTTTGATAGACTTGCAAGGGAATATCGAAGCGGAAGACCGGGAAGACGTCCTAGATCGCTCATGACTATCAAGGTAATTGTAAATGCTAGTTCGTCTGCCACGGTTGTCGCAACGTTGCGGTTAGGTCATTTTTTTCAAGTGAGCAAACTTCACGTTGACGTATCACCATTTTTATAGATAAGCACGTCTGATAGCCGTCGCAAGAGCTACCATCGTAACAACCATTAAGTCAGAGCCACTGCAGAGACTGTAGGCCTACCTGTCATTTTGTGGCACTGTGGCAGACGATCACGAATTCAGAGCTGCAGCACGACAAACTGCATAATTGCCTCCATGGTTTAGTTCATTGCAACTGTCTTAATTTACAACGTGTCTTTGCGACCAAAACGGCAAGGTTATCGATATATATCAGCTGGTTGTTTGTCGCAAAAGGTTTTCTGAGGTTGCACACTCGAGTTTTTTCATAAATTCTAAATTCCGATTCTGTTGATACTTAACATGAGGGAAGTATCTTAACCGTATTAAACGAATGCCAGATGGAGATAATAAGGCCAGGAAACTTTGGTTTCAAATCAGGGAAAGATGTGGATTATCCCTTGCAATGCTAATTTGTATTGCAATAAATTTATGTGGAATTTTGCTGTTAAATTTGGGTTATTCAAATTGTTTATTAATTTCAGTGCAAAACTTCAGGCAACACCTAACAAACATCCTGCAAAAAAACGATGTATGATTTCAGTTAAAGAAATTGGTAAATTATACCAATTTGCACAGTCTGTATGATCCATCATGCACCGATGTATGGCTTCCAGATGTTCTTACATGTTATCAATAATGCTTTTATGGTTTTTGTAGGTATTCTGTACGTTTGTCATTTTGAGTATTATCATCTTATGAAATGTATGGAATGAGAGTGGAATGATTAATGTGTTGTTTTCTTGTCTTTGCAGGAAATGAAAAACAGACGCCGCACTTTATTGGCCAAAGTCAAGCAACATCGTTACCTTGCAGAATTGGTTAACAACGGTAATGCAAAGTCATCAATTGATAAAGAAGACAACGAGTGCAAACCAGATGAAAAACCAAACCTTGAAAATCTTGTCAAGGAATACAAAATGCAGACTGATGATGAGACAGATAATAATGGCAATATACCTTCACTGACATCACAAAATAAAGTTAACAATTTTCCAGCCACAAAACCCTCTCATTTGTCATTAGATTTAAACTCGAACGATTCATCATGTTCATTCTTATTACAACCTGCCCAATGTGGAAACTATCAAAATGCAAACTCTCCTCTTGCGGGTATTGTACCCTCACCGACAAATGTATCGTCTCCAAAAAGCGCAACACAACCCCCATCTGTAACCGTAACCGACCACAGTTCCAATGTTGCTACGTCGAATACACTAGCTGTGACACCGTTATCACCCAACTCAGACCCAGTATGCGAAGGAATAACTCGGTTACCTACACCGACAAACACTTTGAAGCAAGGAAAATTTGCTTTGCTTCGCAAGTATAGAAACTCACTTGAAGAAAGACCTAAAGTAAGCACAACTGATGTTACAGTAGGGAACGTCACAGTTGCTATTCATGAAGGTATCTCACCAAAAGGATTCTTTCGTAATCGTGATGGAGGTAATGGATCAGAGGTTTTCTGGTGAATAATTTAGCAATCTCTTCAATTAATGAAGGATGATTTAACAATATTTGTGGGTGCCTTAATCCGTGCCGTAGGACTATGATCATATAACCATTATTTTATTGGTTTCATAGAAAAAGGTTATGGTATGGTGGACGTAGGATGAATCTTTTCAAAGGCTTTTTGTAATCTTGATTAAGTTAAAATCCTACCTGGAGGCCAAGAGTGTGGATAATAGGCCGAATCTATAAAAGTAGCAATTGCTTGTAAGAAAAGAACTTTAAGAAAAAGCAATAGCTCGAAAAAGATTTAGCCTTAGCAATTGCTTAAAAACATATTCACGACCTTCAGCTTGGACTAATCTCTTTTTCTTGTCTAGGATCGACCCAGACAAGCAAAAGCTACCATACAAACAATAGCCAGGCTAGCTTTTGCTTACATGAAGTTAAAAATTGCTTTGTCTACCGCGTGATAGTTTTCAGACACAAATGTTACAAAAAGTCACTCCACATTTTCGGTATCAATTCGTCACAGTTTCTGACAAATAGTATGATTTATATCATCTATAGTAACACAGCACTAGTATACTTCAGTGTTTTTTCTTACGCAGCACAAATATAGCAGAAACCATGAATGTATACCAGTGATAAGCTCCTCATATAGGATCCCAGTAAAATGTAAGTAATTGCTGCATGTTGTAAGCAAAAGGTCGGCTGTTTGAATACAAATGTAAGCAATTACTAGCCAGACGAGCAATTGCTTGGAAGGGATTAGAAATAGCTTTTGCTGCCTTGAGAGAGCTTTTGCTCGCAAGTCAATGCTAGCTTTTAAGAATATAGATTCAAGAAAAAGCTATAGAAATAGCAATTGCTACTTAGACCAAAAACAACTTAGTAGTGCATTCCAATGCAACAGTACTGTGAATGTTTTTGTTATTTTACCTGATTCGTGTGTTTACTCAGTAACTCGTGATTGTGCTCGATCGTGACCTGAGATGAATATCTCACGATTTCGATATAAATCTATGAAATTGCAGCAAGAATGATCACCTTGAATTATCATGTTTTTTTCAAGTCATTTTGTCTTTGAATGATGTCATAAGATTGAAAGTGTCCTTTATTAAATAATGATTAGTCGGAGACTATCAAGATTTAAAATGAAGCCTTAAGTACTTTGTGGGTAAAAATAAAATGATACCTGAAATATGAGATAAAACACATCTTGATACTATTACTTCGGATTACTAGTACATGAGTAAAGGTAACGCATCGAGTACTGTTAAAAATGATAATCAACTTCCCTCTGAAAGCTTTTCACTGAAAGTTTTGTGGCATAGTTTCGCTTAATTTATATTTACATCAGTAAACTCGTTTTCTTTTATTTTTTATATTCTAACCAGATCGAATACACTTAGACACAACTAACACTTAAACAGTATTTACATTTCAACTAGAACTACTTTTATAAAGCAATGTAAACTCTTTGCTATTGGATTAAGATCTTGTTATCGGTCATGTCGGTAGAACACGGGTATTCTATTTTTTAAATACACATAGCCTCTTTTTTTATCTCGATTTAAACGGTGTCATAAGAGAAGAAATATGTGAAGCGGAACTATCAGTTTTTTCTTTTTAGTTTTTCTTTCTTTTTTAACTTTCAGAGAGAATGATTATAATAAAACACGTCTTTCTCACAAGGTTTCACATTTAAAAGTAAGTTTCGGAGATCTGGGCCCATATTCAGAGAAACCCTAGTTTGACACTACAAACTCTAGTTTCAAACTATGTCATTTTACTTGTCAACTAAGGTTAGTAAGGTTTTATGAATATTGGCCCTGGTGATAACATCAAAAATACAATTATGGAAACCGTATGTTAAAAGAACATTGCTACTTCTAAAGTAACATATTTGTAGGTTTGTTATTACTAGCTATAACAATTTTGAGAGGTAGTAAAACAGGAATCACGAACGTTTTCGTTATTGTATCTTAACATTGAAAGGCACTTACACTGTTAGGGGTAATATATATAACGGTAATAAATATCTCTCAACAATAATCATGAT
>JXSR01S014155.1:10331-20809 GCA_000969725.1 Ophiothrix spiculata | reverse complement strand
CCCCCCCCCCCTTCAGGAAGACGTGTTACAGAAAAAGGCTTAGGAAGACGAGGGTTAATGGTTGTCGTTTCAGTCTGATCAACTCAGTAAACGCCTGATCTCAGTTACACCCAGGTCACATAACCAACGGTCACCGACCGGTGTCTGGTATGCCGAAACGCCGGTATGACACCGGTGAATGCTTGCGAGCCCTTGCGATGCCCGGTATGACTCCGGCGGTTATTAGACCATAACTGAAGACATCGTATACACGCCGCAAGGTTTTAACTCAGAATTGAATTCTTGCGGCATTCTTCCGGCGTCTCTACGGCTTACGGATAGTCCGCTGAAATCTACCTGGTATGACGCCGTAAACACGTCGTAACTTCGCCGCAAGGTTAAGTGACCAGGGTGTACGTTTATACTTTTTTCTGCTCTGCCAGCATGATAACTATCCTTTTTGAAATGCAAATTTGTTTTTGCAGGTACGTTCTTATTATAAAAAAAATCTAAAGACAGCAAACATATACAAAGCCATTAAACATGTTAATTGCCCAGAATCTATTTGAAGTCAAATGCCGTTAGAAATATATATGTATGAAGTTTTATCATTTCTATAAAGATGTTTCTGTCATTCAATTTATTTGATTCTGTAATGTACTTTATATTGAGAATATCAGAATCATTGTACCATAACTGTCATGACTGTAGTAACATAAAACAGAGATTCTTTATAATTATAACATTATAATAAACATGATATTATACCCTGAATACATATAATTCTTTACTTCGACAGTCATGTATATCGTTCTTTTCGGACATTGATGGAAATCAATTTTAGAGAAATTATAGCTACAATATCTCTAATATTATAAAAAAAAATTGAATTAATTTGAATGCGCGAGGAGTGTTCAATAATTTCATGATCTAAGGTGGAAGGAGGTGTATGAAGTTGTATTTATATAGTTCCATTTGATTGATGAATATATGGATGATTATATGGAAGTTCAAGTAAAATATCTGCGTTAGTTTATATATTACATACATTTAAAACTTGCCACTTAGAGATTTCTGGAAGTTGAATTTTTACCTCGGAAACTGAAGAAAACAAAACTTAACTGAAATGCAATAAGCTTAAAAACGTTTTGACAATGAAAAATCCTTCAAATAGTATGAAAAGATTTTTGGGTTGCTGGTTTTGAAATTATCAGCAAGGAGATGGATGTTTTTTAATATCATAATGGTTATTTTTTATCGATTTTTGAGGCTTAGAATAAAAACGGAAGCAGATTTTTTTATTCACTTGAGACACTTCACACTCGATCAAAAAAGTAGAACTACATAACGTATGATAAAAAATGTATAGCTTATGTTTTTTTACCTCATAAAGGCCACGAAAAAATCAAAACACCCCTTGTTAGGTTTCAGTGGCGTGCCCAAAGAGGGGGCACGTGCCCTCCCCCCCCCCCCCCCCCCCCCAGTTTGGTGAGTCAGTCGGGGGAAAATGCCCATTGACACCAAAAAGATAGAAAAGAAAGGGCAGCAGAGAAAAAAATTCAAAAGGAAAGAGAAGATGAATAATTTTAAATATTTTGAAAATTATTGAAAAACTTGCCGTGTGCTAGTGGAACCTTGAATTTCCCTTAGTTTTTGATAATTTAAATGTGAAAAGCAAAAAGATTTGCGTACTTCGCGCGAATTTTCAGGTATTATGTGAATATTCAGACAAAATTTGCCCAGTTTAGCGCAAATTTCAAGATTTTAAAACAATTTTTAGCTGAATTGACGTGCGAATTTTCAAAGTTACAGTTTTTCATCCGGCCATCCGTCTCACTTTAAATTTTTAACCTTCCGCCGCCACTGGTCATTTGGAGGGAACTGATGGCTGTGCCCCACCACTTAAAAAATCCTGGGCACGCCACTGTAAGGTTTACACTACGACAGTTTTTTATTCCGATCACATATTTATCCAAAATATAATACAGTATCTAAAAATAATTCCGATCATAATTTATCTTTCCTTGCAATTTGGAATATTGACTTGTCGAAATAAAAAAAGGTCTGTTGGAGTATTAAAAACCCTTCGAAATAAAACTGTCGTATTTATAATTACTAAAGACAACCACAGCAGAAAACGACTACGAGTTGATGACCTCTATACATTTTTGGTTCCTCAAAAATACGTATACACGTGGATACGACAAAACTTATATTTTCGTATTCAGTTACGCTAAAACATATGAATTGTATGCATATTTTGTTACCGAATTTTGTCATTTGTTTGCATGTTTCAATGTCATGCTTCACTACGGGGGAATTATGTGTATGGGCTAGGTCATCTCTGATCATGGTGACTTATTTTTGCAATAAAATTATGCATGTATAAAATATCAACAATTTATTCTAGATTTCTTTATTTCCATCAGTCATAACCCATGGCTTCATATATTGAATAGTAGCCAGCAATAATAGCCTCCATGTATGTGTTGATGTTGTAGGCTCTTTTCCCAGGCTTATAATTTGACACTTTCCATACAACAACAAAGCCACTTACTGTCCGTTTCCTCTGAGACTTACCCAACTACATTGTGTATTTTCGAACATATTATTTTTTGCTGGAAAAGTTTGATAATAATCATTTAAGTAATGCATCATACTGCCCTACTGCTACCATAAACGTGGCCAAATCTACCTGCTTTCATATTTATTTTACCCCTTATTTCAAAACGTGTTTCCAGATTCCTAGTAAATACTTGACATGATTCCGTCAAAGTAGAAATTATATTGAGCTTTGGTGTTAGATGTAACATTTATCATGTTTGTATAAAGATACTTTATGTTTGTGAAAATTAAGACATGTTTACATAATAGATAGATTAACGTTTGCGAAATATGACGCACGTTTTGAAAAATAAAATTTATAAAATATATAAGCCAATGCATCTGTTGCATGAAAAAGATATTCGCTTTGTACTCAATGTAATTCCAAGAAAAGATTGATACCTTTTTGTTGATGTCGTCTTAAAAGGTTATCATAGTTTACACACAAGATATTACTGTGGATATCTCAGTCTGCGTGACAAAAATGACATCACGCTGCCAAATCAACTAGTTATACAACGTTTTATCTTTTTTTATATAGATAAATGCTTTTAAGATGTTGATATATTTGGTTAATCAACATGTTAGAGTTGATAAGCTCGGTTCTGCAAACACTGCTACATACACTGTAAAATATTGGCCGTAATTTTTACGGCATTTTGACAGTGTAATTTGCATATATACGGTATATTACCGTAAAAGTGCCGCAGAATGTCTAAAATACTGCAAAAATTACGGTCAAAAAATGTTTACGGTCTTACATTTTTTACGGTGAAATACCTGGCAGCTGAGTTGCCAGCATTCTACCGTTAAATTTACAGTTATTGCCGTAAAAAGGCTTAGGAAGACGAGGGTTAATGAGTAAAGAATTCTTGCCAATAAGGCGAATATCTAGGGAAATAATGAAAAATTGCTTACGTTGAAACTAAGTTCATGTGACTTTGTCTGTGATCATTTTACACATAAGAAAAACCAAGAATACTCTTAAGTAAAACATAAATCACGCAGGAGAGTAGTACCGAGTGTACATATCCCTATAGAAAAAGGTGAAAAGCGCAGAGGGACACACCAAGTTTAAAAAGAGCTTACAATTTACCATAAAATAGAAAATTAACCCGTAAATGCATATAAATACACACTCTCCATATCACATCTCTACGTGAATTAATTATATATTTGGTTTAAAAACCACTTCTCTCTCATTTTCATTCTATCCGGTCACATGTGTGGCACGTGGCCAACGGCGGGAAAATAGTTGTCATAACGGTTGAAAAACTACAATCTTGAATGTCGTCTGCTTTGTGTTCCTTGAGAACCAATTTAAATAAACTGTTTCGTGTGAAATAGCTGCCTTCTTTTTAATCTTGTTTGGTAAAATTGTAATAAGACAAGACTGGTTAAATCAACCGTATATAAAATATTCTACGAGTAATAATCGAGAAAATAATTTGATTTGCAGTCCAAAATCATCACAAACGACATTAACATAACAAAATTGCTTATAACCATCAATGGTTCATGTACTGGCTTTTATACAATAAAATAAGTTTAATTCTTCGGGGTTTTTTTTCTTATCTTTTTTATATGATGGAGTAACGATATTATTTTGCAAAGTTAACATGCAATGGACTACAGATCAAATTGATTCATTTCAGTCTAATCTATTTTTCAGTTTTCATAATTTGAAACTTCAACCTCCTTAAGGGTAAAGGGAAACCATCTGCTCAGGAAAATGTGAATCCTAACTATTTTTTAATCATGAAAAGATAAATAGTTTCCACTGCATTTGCGGGGACTCGAGCCATGGATTATGATAGGGGTTAGTCAAGCGAGGGATCTACCGCTGAGCTACTCTCTAAATTTGTTAGATTAAAAACTAATCTAAATAGATTGTCCTGGAGGACAAAACTAAATTTGGTTTATAAATTGTAATCAATTAGATTACATTTTAAATCTATTAGATTGTGATTTTTAATCTAAATTCAGATTTGTCCTCCATTTTAATCTAACGAATTTAGAGAGTATCAAGGCAGCGTTGAGATCGTGAACTAAAATCTAAAACATAAACATTAGAATGCCATATTTTTCTTTTGTTTACATAAAAATTCCAGTTTTTGCCTCATTGGAATGCTCAATTTGTAAGTAAAATATGCGAATGCGTATATCAGACAAAATGTAGATAATGTAGATACTTAAAACAGGCAATTCACAGCTCCAATCAGAGTCACGTCCGGTTTTTCGGGCAAAACAACGCGGGTTTGTTACATTATCATTCAAAATCAACACAGCATATTTATAAAATATTGTTTGTAATTCAATAAGAAGTATCAAGCCTACAATCTATCAGAATTTGAAACTAGTCGAATAGTTCGAACATCATGAAATTATGAGGTTTCGGCGAAAAAGGGTCAACGAAGTAGTCTTTAGGCGTCATTTTGACCTTGATAATGGACGTGATATCACTAGTAAAGATTAATGTATACACTAGAGACTCCATTCAATCTGTACGCCAAAAATTGTGATATTCTGATAGGTGTAAGTAGGTAAAAACTTGCAGTAAACATGACATTCAGCCGAGCGAGACGTTTTTAGGGACTGTAGCCTTAATTCATTAAACATATGAATCAAACATGATATCATCACTCATTGGTGGATTCATTTCAACATGCCATTAATATCTTTAATACGCGCCAAACTCCACTCCCTAAGGGTGGTTTTCCTGTTAGACAAAGTGATAACATAAAGCTGACAAAAAGACGTGAGAGCATCTTGCTCTCAAACAATACATTTTGTAGTCTGGTAAATCAGATCACTCGTCAAGGGAGCCACGCGTGTTCTCCACCCACCCAACGGCAAAATTGGAGATTGGATCATCGTTAATGCGTTCACACCATTGTTTGAAATTTCAATATGTAATAAGTTTTAAAAAAATAATTAAAGATCATGTCTATTCAATATACAAATTTTGAAAGTCCAACATTTTTTTCTCACACTTTTATAGTAATGTCATAAATCAGAGTTGGTCATAAATAATGCTTGATTAAGTGAAATACAGAGCTTTCACAATAGTGAAGATAAAATAACATATATGATGAAATAACCGAGACGTTATTCAAATACATGTATACACGTATGTAGTTCTTATTAATCAAAAATTCATTTTTTCTATTTTTGGTCCTTTTTTTACCTTTTTGGTATGAAATTCAAAAAATTGGTCGGAATCTTCAAAAATAAAAATGACGCAACATCTGAATGGCCGTTTTAAATAAAAATTCAAATTCAAAGTCATTTTTTTTTAAATGTGTTATTTTTAGCTTGGTTGGAAGCCCGAATGGCCAAAAAATGTGTTTCTTATGATTTTCTCAAAAAACGAGATTTTTGGTCAAAACTCAACATCAACATCATGTTCCTTGTGAAAATTCCTTTCTGGAAATGTATACTTTTATTAACTTTAAGCACTTTGTTATGGTACAAAATAAACTTGCAAAAAAGTAAAAATTGAGTAACGTCCTTTCCCCCCTTTAATATTATTCTAGGTTCAAAAAAAATATTGTTATTTTGATATTATATCGTTGACGGATGTGCGCTTGTGAACTTTAGCAAATAATCTGTTGTAAATGTGCGTTGACATGTAGGCCTATCATTGTATGGGATATTACATAGATAAGGATTTTATAGAAAGCCGTAAAAATAGACAATTTTACGCCGGAATTTTACAGAAAGCAGTAAAATAACGGACAATTTCTCGTAAATCATTTGATTTACCCAAATATACATACCTTTCTCCGTAAAATCAATTTTTTCATAACTTTCCCTATGTACGCTAATCTAATACGAAGTTTGTCTAATTACATCCTTTTTTACAGTGTATGCTGTATAATAATTTAATAAATAAAAATAAACACATTTCAACAGCCTTCATTGGCAAATACACGTCAGTGTAAGTCGATGAATGAACTTATAAGTTATATCACCTGGTAAGGCTAGCATCCACCGCCTTCATTTACAACATTGTACATGTTCTTCATTGAAAAAGCTTCTAAAATCATAAATGGTGTACTTGCAAATGTATACTTCGATTACACCCCAGTTTGCAGCTATATCCAACAGAATAGAAGGAAAGAACTGGTGCTAAACGTATTGCCATTTGTTTAATATCTTTGTCTTGGTTGTTTTTGTTTTCATGCTGTTTTCATGTTATCCCTTTTGCATACCCAAAAGCTCTGGCTCTGAATGAATCAAAGAACATTTTGCCATGAGTTAAAATGATCCCTGCGAGTACTATGATCCTAGATGACCTTTGCATAGTAAACAAAACATTTTGGAATTCAGTTAACGCATTTTCGACCAACGTCTGCTTAAAATGTTAAAACAAATCACTGAAACACTGTTAGAATGAATATTCCAATTGTTTGTCATCAACAATTAAACATAGTTTCTAATTATATGATTAACAACATTTAAAAAATATATGTTTTTATCAGGCAAAAGATGCTTTTTAATGGTGACAAAGCTTCCTTTAAGATTAATATGAGGGCGGCATAACCATATCGTAGTTGAAGCATGCACTCACAGTACTGTGCACTCACAATGGTAACGTTTGTCAAAATAAATGGCACAGCATCAAAAGTTTAATTTAGAATAACGCTAGTTCTCTCTATACAGAATATAACTGTCTTCTTGATGTTTCCGCCGAAAGCACCTGTTCTTTGCAATGTTGATTTCTGAATTAGCATCACAAAATATATTGCTAAGTCTGTTATTTTCATTTATATACATGTACAATAAAGCTTAAATGTGTGTATTCGAACTATACAAGGACGTGTGTTCATTCAAAGCTCTCAAGTTCTTTGTAACGCTCTTTGGGTGTCTGATTTAGTTTTGGCGGGAACATGCAGCTGTACTGTTGAGGCAATGTTGAATCAAAACGTTCAATATTTTGCCAACCGGCACACTGTTGCATGTCTTGGTAATCATATTGGAAACAATTTCGTAATTCTACTTAAAAGCGTAAAATGATTGATTACTTACTGTAACTTAGTAACTGTTTGAAAATGCATTTGAATGTAAGATATAATAAGATAGGCCTAATAACAATAATAATATAAATTCAATCCGTCACTAAAGACATTGTTTAAATAATTTGTGACATATCGGACGCATCGACGTAAATACTATACTATTTTGGTTATAAAGACACCATATGGTACCAGGTGTCCCAAAAACAGTTATATGTAGAAAAATGACCGTGTGCAAAACTATATATAGTAGTAGTTAGTTGGAGAAATGAAACTTTCACAACTTTATTAGTTTTTGAATTATCAACAAAGATAGATGTCTATGTCAGAAACGATTTATTCAAAATTCAACAAAATAATAAGACACGTTTTCTGATATTTTAAAGAGCACTCTTTTTTTTAACTGATCGTGTAGAATCAGACTTTATAATGAACCAAATTTGGTGCAATTTTCAAAGATTAATAAGTGAAATCTCTTTGTATATCTATAAATGCAAATTAGGGATACCTGCATTCCATTTAGGCCTGTCAATGTCAAGTTCACGAACCAGCTTATGAAAATATATATCTGACATAGGTATCTATTTTTGTTGATAACTGAAAAAATATTAATGCTGTGATACTATAATGTAGCAAACATCTATATAGCAGAGGTATGTACATAAGTTATGCAAAGTTTGGATTTTTCAACTGCTAAAGTTTTTGCAAACGATCAATTTTCTACAGGTAACCATTTTTGGGACACCTGGTAAATCCTAGTCTAAGCTAAGTAAAATTTGATTAAAATGATATTTTTGTACATTTTTACTGAAAGACGATATTTTTACGAAGACCCAATAAACGAACAACACTCTTCTTATACCTATCCAACTTTGAAATAGGATTATCATTTGTGATCAAGATATCTTTTGATTTGTTTTGAGTCTATATCACGCATTATCCGTAGGGAATTAAAACCATCACTATTTTCCCTGCTATATGTTCTTGAAAATCTTACATTAATGATACAGTTATTAATATGAATTTAATGTTCAAGAGGACTCTTTTCCAAATCTGATAATAATGAGATTTACCGTCAGTAGCTCTTTCCATCATCAACTTGTACGAGTTTTAATTTCTTTCAATCGTCGGAGTGAAAATTTGCATTTGTTGAGGGAAAAATATAAAATTTAAGGGATCTATGGGTGAAAGTACATGCAATGATAAACATTTAAGGGTCTTTGGCTGACAATGATGCTAAAAGGGGGGTCTTTTGAGCCTTACATATATGCCATCTTCAGAATGGGACTGCCCCGGGTCTCCTTATTGTGTTATGTTTCATCATTAATACGTCTCATTACAATCATAAAAAGTTCCCTTTGGAAACAAAGCGTGATCTTCTTTTGCCCTGAAGCATTAAAGTTAGAAAAGTAGTTCTTTAAATTACTCTTCACTGATTTAGAATAAGCACACGCAATAAAACTTTATTTAGGAAGCGACACAAAGGCATTTGAACTTTAAAAAATTCTACAATACAAAAAAAGTTTCACTCTTTTTTCGCCCACCCTTTTGTTCTATATATATCGGGATCAAATTACACAGCACAAAAGTGCGGAAGGCACAAGAGGCAAATTATAACGCCCTCAGTTTAATAATTTTCTTCTACTCAATTTTGATGAAAATTGCAACTTTGATATTAAAAATAGGTCTACTTTTAATATAAAATAGAGACCTTTATAATATATTCTTATATTGGTTACTTGGAAACAATTGGAATATTCATTAGAGTTTATTGGGAAGATCATATGACGTTACAAAGTGGATCAGCGAACGTCATGAGCTATTTATGGATATTATCAAAACGGTCAAACACTGGTCTAATCTAGATGAAAGATGTCACCTGAATGCTTATGCCGAGACATGGTTAACTGATTGCTTCATCTAGTACCTAATAAAAGACAGATGACTTGCAATTCGTAACCAATGGTACTACTTATCCTTCAATTAACCGAGAGCTGTACTGAAGACGGATTGAATAAATGTGTGTCTTTCAAGTATAAACTCCCTGTATCAAGATAATTCCATTATTTGGGTGTAAACAGAATGTAAGCGTCAATGACTACACAATTAAAAATAATGAATAAAATAATCTGAAAATGACAAATTATTACTACTGTTAACAAAGTCAATTCAACACACTTTCATAGTTGTTTCATGAGTTCAACTTACATTACCGGTGTAATTTCAGTAGCAACCATTTAAGTAACATTCGCCAATTTCGCCTCAATTTTCAAACCCAGACGATCGTAGGTCTAAGTTATGGTGGCAACTTCCGGAATTCATGTGATGAATAACGTCAAACATTATCTGTTTTTTTTCCTGTTCATTGATAAATCAAGAGACACATTCAAGTTATAAGTTATATAATTACCCTCCACTTTTTCAACATAAAAAATCATAGTCAGTCATTGACATGACTTGAAAAACCTTGAAATGATATTGAATCATACTTCCCTGTTAGACCAATTGTGAGAATCTTAAATCATATATCCCCTGTTACATCAAATATGGGACAGTATGCAGGCATCTTAATACCTTAAACATCGTTGTATAACTTTACTGATTCAAAACAACAAACTCGTTTAAAATGCTGTAAAAGGGATACTCAAAAGACGTAAGCGTTTATAGGATTTGGATGCCGATCATATACCCAATGTAGATTGATAAGCCAAAAGTACGACTCAGGTGCAGGACAGTTTCTGTTAATGTTTTCCCATTACATTTTTTTTTAAACAGCACATTAGATATAACGAAATAGTATTTAATCCATAATTAAACAATGTACATTTCAGACACAGTTACAAAAATATTCAACATACGTACGTATCTGGTTTACTC
>JXSR01S014152.1:21791-32715 GCA_000969725.1 Ophiothrix spiculata | reverse complement strand
TCCATTCTTTATGCGAATTCAATGTAGCGGATAGAGATATTGATCTGCTAGTGATTCATTACCATAAACTTTATATCTTAGTCTTTTGAATTTTGTCCCACTGCTAAGGCTTGTGTGATATGCGTACGCCCTATCCACCATGTCCAACTATAAAAACCACCAATAAACCATTTTGATTTTATGAGCAATGTTGTGTTATTTACATAAATGTAATACACATCTCCAAAAAAGTACATGTTTCATTAGACCTATAATAGTAAAATTTCACATGGGTTATAAGAAAAAGTACTGTATGCGAACATCTCAAAAAGTTTGAATAAAAAAGTTGAATATAGGACTGAGCTCTTTCGAATTCTATACACCAAAAAAGTGCAAATGACAAATTAAAATATTTGTGATACTTTCCCCTATTTATGCAGGTATCAGGTACTGCAAGAAACGGACTCAATGAATGACACTGGTGGTTTGGTTTGGCAGCTAGTTCTTTGTCTTTTTGTTGCTTGGGTTGTAGCATGGGCTTGTATGGTGAAAGGCATTGATTCTATAGGCAAGGTATGTATGGACACTGTCACAACTCACATGTTGTATTTTGCATCATTCGTCGTGCTTTGACGTATGAAGTTAATGTATGGCAGAGGGGTAGGGATCTACAACGCGAAGTTTGTAAAGGGGATGGAAATAAATAACCCGTACTCCCCCCGCTATGTAAAAAAACTTTTTAGAGTGTATTCATTGATATTAGGGACCTGGGAAGTGGATTAAAACGACATTTTCGGAAAAAAAACCTGATATCTACTTGTTGTCAAGGGTCATATTTAAAATCCACCAAATATTTTTTAAAGTGCAGTGCCAATGAATACACTCTAAAAGTTTTTTTTTACATAGCGTGCGGAGTGACAGACAATTGTTATAATCACTGTTATAAAGCCGAAAACATACTCGGCCTCCAAACAAAATTTTCGCTACCAAACATTTGGTCGTGACTTCAAAATGACGAGTGACTCCAAACAAAATAACCTCAACACCGAGTTGAGACCAAATAAAGTTTCGCGCTAAACAATTTGCACATGCTATTGAATTGCCAATACATTGGACCAAATATTTGCTATCCGTTCATACTTTAAGTTCGATGGCAAATATTTGGTTTGGTAGGAAAAATTTTGTTTGGAGGCCGAGTATGATTTCGTCTTAATGATCTATCGCAACCAAATGTGGTCGACACGTTCCTTGGCCAACTTAAAATACATTACTAGAAGTTTCGATGTGACTCAACAGATCAAAGGTCATTTTACCTAGGAAAGATGTAGGACAGCCAAGTTTGGTCTACATGATCCCTGATCAACCCACATTTAATTGATGGAGGATATAAAGTAACATGACAGGTCAGAGGTCATCTAGAGGTCAATTTGTCTACTAAGACCTTGGAATATCAATTATGGTCAATGTGATGCTTGACCAAACCACATTTTATTAGTGGGGGGGGGGGTTAAAATGACCTGGCAGGTCAAAACGTCATCCATATCAATTTGTCTAGGAATTAGCCATGCCAACCAAATTTAGTCAGCATGATACCTGGGCAACCAACATAAGTTGCATGATGAGCGTTTTAAAAGTGGTAATTAAGAGGTAATACATATAAATTGTATTTATGTTTCGCCGTAGCGGACGATTTTCAACTAAAACAATTTTTACTAAGACACATTGTACTTTAGATTATACTTGGTGGATTTTAAATGTGATCTTTGACAACAAATAGATATCAGTTTTCCTGAAAATGACCTTTTAATCCACTCCCTGGACCCCTAATATCAATGAATACACTCTAAAAAGTTGTTTTTACATTTTTTACATAGTGTGGGGAGTGACAGACAATTGTTATAATCACTGACAATTAGTGTGAAAACATAGTCGGCTTCCAAAAAATATTTTCGCTACCAAACATTTGGTCGTGACGAGTGACTCCAAATAAAATAACTTCAACACCGAGTTGAGACCAAATAAAATTTCGCGCTAGATTGCACATGTATTGAATTGCTATATATTGCACCGAATGTTTGTTACCGGTTCATGCTTTAAATTCGATGGCAAATATTCTGTGACGTCACGACCAAATGTTTGGTAGCGAAAATTTTGTTTGGAGGCCGACTATGTTTTCGCCCTTAAGGTTTTCAGATTTATGTTATCCATTTTCTGGTAAGTGGACATTGAGATTAATTAAGTTCATAGACCACATTCAAGTAAAGATCTTACAAATCTGAATGTGCATTGCGTCTTCTTTTCACCACCACCATGCCATCTTATTTATTCTCGTACATGCTTTATCTCTCTCTCTCTCACGATGCAGGTTGTATACTTTACAGCGACATTTCCGTACCTCATTCTCATTATTCTGTTCATCCGGGGTCTTACATTACCTGGAGCCATCGAGGGAATCAAATTCTTTGTTATACCACGATGGGAACATTTACTAAATGCAAGGGTATGTATTATTTTTATCGCGATGATCGTGATCGTAGGATTTATTTATATCGTAGGTTGCCCACGTGTGAAACAATTGGACCACTAATTAGCACACTGGACACTTGTACTTTTGTTGTTTGCCACTCATTCTGATATACAAAGTGCAGAAATACTCTTGCTGAGGTATGCACTCTACCATATGAAGATGAAGAACTTTCGATACGCACCATTATATTTCCTGGGGCAGGTAGTAAGTTTTTAAAGAAATGCCCCCCAAAGAGAAAAGTAAAGTAACATGGAAGAAATAAAATAAAAACAAAATAAACACACACACCAATCAAAACCAAACAACACATCCCAACCCACACACACTCCACATACCCAAAGGTCCTAAAACACGCAAAAAGTACTGACAGGAGATTTAGTGAGAAAATCACCCAGGAGAGAGGGAAAGCACTTCACACCCATGTAAATCTAGTGGTGCGTCCCTTAATATTTATAAAAAGTTTGAAATTCTATCAATTCAAAGATGTACAAATATTAGCTGATTAATGGGAATTTCAAGAGCCTCGTATGGAATAAGTGTTATATGTTTAAGGTCATGTTTCCGGCCAATCAATTAACTGCTGGTTAGTGACTTTGTCATTGTCATGTGATTCATAGAAACCAAATCAATTCAGTCACAAACTAATTGAAAAGCCAAACATATTAAAACGTGCCAGTCAATTGTTCTTGAAAAGAAAAGATGAAGAGGGATGGTTTCCTGCGCATATTTTAATCTGTTTAATCCGGGGGCATTAATTAAAATTTATTTGAAACCCACGAAATGATACGGTAGTAATTCCATAGGGCCAAATCATAGTCGGCCTCCAAACATAATTTTTCCTACCAAACATCTGGTCGTGACGTCAAAATGACGAGTGACTCCAAACAAAATAACTTCAACACCGAGTTGAGACCAAATAAAACTTTGCGCTAGATTGCACATGTTATTGAATTGCCATATACATTGGACCAAATGTCTGTTACCCGTTCATAGTTTAAATTCGACGGCAAATATTTGGTGACGTCACGACCAAATGTTTGGTAGGAAAAATTTTGTTTGGAGGGCGACTATGATTTGGCCCCTATTCAAGTGGATATTCACGTTTTTGATGACTACACTCTTAAAAAGAAAGGATCAAATTGATCCGATAAAGTATCAAATGATGAGCTTACCCTTTTCCGGATCAATTTTGATCCAAATTCTCCTCAAATTTGATCCTTTTCGGATCAAACACACTCTTCTTTACTACCGTATCATTTCGTGGGGACACACTAATAAATATTTTAAAATGTATGTATTAATACCAATGTTTATCTCGATGGATGTAAATTGACCCGTGTTTCTAACGCAAAATTTCTTAGTATAACAATTGATGAAAATATAAACTGGAAAAGCCATACTAATAGCATCTGTAAAACATGCAGTAGAAATATCGGTGTGTTAAATAAGTTTAAGCAATTTCTACCAAAGAAAGCACTGTATCAACTTTATTTAACAATGATTCAGCCATACCTATCTTATGGTATTCTGTTATGGGGTAACACTAATCTTGCATATCTAACACAACTTCATAAACTGCAAAAAAGAGCAATAAGAATAATTTCAAAAAGTTCTTATTTTAGTCATACCAAACCACTTTTTGAAATGTTCAATATTCTTGATATTTTCCAAATGTACGAGAAAGAATCAAATATATTTATGTACAAATATAAAAATGGATTATTACCGAAATCTTTTGATAATATGTTTGAGAATTTCGAAAGTAGGGACTCTTATAACACTCTACATAAGAAAAATTATCTACCCCAAATCCACAAAATCAAAACTATTCTTACTTTAGGTCCTAGTTGCTGGAATAATCTTCCTAAGGAATGTCAAAACTCGCCAAATCTTAATGTATTCAAGAAAAAACTTTGTTCTTTTATCAAATCTCGTATCTAAATGCCATATTATTTAATTATTTTTTCTCCAGATTATATATATGTTAATGATAGCTAATAATTACTGTCACTCTCGCATATTTGTCCCCGCGCAACTGTTTTGGGGTGTGGTCAAGGTCATTCAAGGTCTAAAGGTCATTTGAGGTCAAATCTCAAAAATATTCAAAAAGTTGACCTGAGGTCATCCGAGGTCATTTCAAGGTCACGGTTATAACTCATGAACCCTTGACCCTATATAGATTAAATTTGGACCATGGATAGCTCTTGACCCAAGGTCAAGGTCAGTCAAGGTCAAAAGGTCATTCGAGGTCAAATTTTCAAAAATGTTCAAAAAGTTGACCAGAGGTCATCTGAGGTCATTTCAAGGTCACGGCTTTAACTCATGAACCCTTGACCCTATATGGATTTGATTTGGACCATGGATAGCTCTTGACCCAAGGTCAAGGTCAGTCAAGGTCAAAAGGTCTTTCGAGGTCAAATTTTCTAAAATATTCAAAAAGATGACCCGAGGTCATTTCAGGGTCACGGCTATAACTCATGAACCCTTGACCCTATATGGATTTAATTTGGACCATGAATAGCTCTTGACCCAAGGTCAAGGTCAGTCAAGGTCAAAAGGTCATTCGAGGTCAAATTTTTAAAAATGTTTTAAAAGTTGACCAGAGGTCATCCAAGGTCATTTCAAGGTCACGGCTATAACTCATGAACCCTTGACCCTATATGGATTTAATTTGGACCATGGATAGCTCTTGACCCAATTACTGATCGCCACACTCGGCGGGGACATATTTTACGCATCGCGTAAACCAGCGTTCTACTTGTTAATTTATAAAATTAGACGTATACATGCTTTGTTTTTGGCACATGTTTTGCTTTTAATGTATTTTTTTTGTTTCTCCGTACTGTATGACTTTTTCTCCCTTAAATCGTAGTGTATCGTTTTGTTTCTTTGTAAAGGAGGGGTAATACTCTTCAGGCTTTTGCCTTCCATTATCCCTCCTCCATCAATTGTCTGTATATTGCTTGTTTAATT
The DNA here is from genome assembly GCA_000969725.1 of Ophiothrix spiculata. Taxonomy (NCBI): domain Eukaryota; kingdom Metazoa; phylum Echinodermata; class Ophiuroidea; order Amphilepidida; family Ophiotrichidae; genus Ophiothrix; species Ophiothrix spiculata. Next base: position 27,236 of record JXSR01S014152.1, on the reverse strand, counting down.
ATTTGTATTTTTATGTAATTTCGATTGAAATAAAGATGATTTGATTTTGATTTTGATGGAAAAATAACCTTAAGGTCCATAATCATGGGGGCCATATTGGAAAATCAAAGTTTTGGCCTATTTGTGTCCAGCCGCACAAAGTGTGGCCTAATTGCGCTCAAGCGCCTAAGGCCCCCTCCTTTGGTTACTCCCTACGGACATATATATAGATGGCTCCTTTGACGCCTCTTTCAAACCACTTTTGTTCTTCGTAACACAAAAAGGTCTGAAAAACTCATATTTTTCAATCCAAGTAATGTCCCTGCTCTTAATCTCTTGCTGGTATGATCTTTTTGGTCGGCGCATAATGAAGTTTGTTTTTATCCGCTATATTACAGGTGTGGCTTGACGCAGCTGTCCAGATTTTCTACTCCCTCAGCGTGGCTGCTGGGGGCTTGGTAACGATGGCATCCTATAATAAATTCCACCATAACTGCTACAGGTAAAATATTCATTCGATCTGCGCAATCCCACTTGACCCCAACAATGTATTTACTGCACATCATCCAACTCCCACGTATATGTGCCTGCCTTTTTGGGGTGATTTTTCCAGGATCTCAGATAAAAGCACCCAATTTTCATAAATTGGGTGCTTTTGCGAAAATTTGCAAAACAAAAGCACCCAATTTGAGTAAAATTGGGTGCTTTTCCATTAAAATTGGTATACTGATGGGGGGTTTTTGAGCCAAAAATAGGTATAGGCAGGAGCGGACATCCGGGCGTTTTGTTTACATCCGGGATGTTTGTCCAAATAGCGCGGTGAAAACATTTTCCGACTTCCCATTCAACTCAATGGAGAAAATGACGGCTCGCGGAAACTTCGATTGATTTTAGCAAATTGTCAAAATATTTCGATTCCAAAATCATATGAGATGTGTGGTATTAAGTCATTACAAAATGACAAACAGCTCATCATTTCACAGATTTTCGTCTGGCTAAAAACGAAAGAAAATGAAGGAATGCATGGCTAAAGTATTGATTGTTTTCACCGCGCACGAAGTCCAACGCGAGTTATTTTTAGATCATTGTGCTGCATACACCCTGCGTATGCCCTGCGTATGACGTAGGTCCGCTTTCGCCTATAGAGATGGTCAGTTTTTCGGAGTCCGGCAGGCACATACCCGTACAATTTTTTTTGAAGAACCCCCCCCCCCCCGGATCCAACTGCACCCTAACAGGTCATTTCTTTTGCGTTTGTTGCTAAAGACTTTGTGTAATTTCATCATAACTATGTAAAACATTCCCTAATTAAATCAATCAATCAAATGAAATACAAGTTATATATAATGGGATATGCTTCTGCACACTTTACAGGTGTTCATTGACCACTGTGTACTGACTGACCCTTGGAAGTAAGCTCCATAGTGGAATTTCCACACCAAGCATCATTTCAGGTGCTATGCACCCTCGCTCCCCGGGTTAGCTCCCCGTGTTTCGTACGGTTCCAAGAGACAATTAGCAGTTAATTCCTTGTCCAAGGGAATTTCAACGACACCTACGGGCAATTGTGACCATATATTCATGATTGCGTTTCTTATTACAAAACAGTTGTTGCACTCACAAAATTTCCATAGATTTTCTTTAAAATTTGGGTTGGTACATTAATTTATGCCTATAACGAATCTAAAATAGAAATAACAGGTTAGCGTGCTCGTGCTTGAGATATAGACATTTCAAAAAGTACATATTTATTTCCCCCCCCCCCCAATTCAAAGGCTAAAAAGTCATTATGTGCTTGTAAAATAGTAAATGCTCCATTGATTTTTCTAATTCTCACATATGTTAACTTTTTGCGTACTTCAAAATACAGAAATAAGAATAGGTTCACCGTATTATTTTTCGAGAAACTGACAAAAACGGTCATTTTTCAATAAAATTTGATTACTTTGATGGCACATAATTTCTAAAAGACTACATTATTTCCATTTGGTCTTGTAATGACAGTTTAAATGTCAGATAAACTTAAAAATATTTGACCATTGTCTGCCATTTTTTATCACACATCATTTACAAGGCTATTTCACTGTCCACACAAATAGAAAACAACGATCCTGGATGCTTGAATTCTCCGCTGATGTGGTATCAGTAATGATTTCCCAACATCACATGGTTTGATGTCCTAAGGTCTCTTTCATAAGAGCTAGTTAAAGCCAAAGACATTAACGAATTGATCAACATATTTTGATCAATGTTTAAAGCGGATTGCCACAACAAGTGTCGCACTTTTTCTTAACAGAGCCCTAATCTGATATGTAGGTAATGGTAACTACAATCCTCGCAAAAAGTCATGGAACACCCGTGTTTATTTTAAGCGTAAGTGTACCCCCGCTCCCCGGTTCAATGTTGCGGCATCGGACATCCGCGTGATTCCGGTGTCGCAACATTGAATGATGGGGAAGGGGGAAGGGAAAAGTAGCCTAATGTTAACAGCTATTCAATGGACTTATTGATTTAGTTTTGCAGTTGTGTGCACTTAAGTGTTCCAACAACTTTTTGCGAAGATTGTAGTTCTCTAGTCTTTGTTAAAGGGGAAAGAACTTAAGGATCCTTCGTTATTTTTATTGACTTTGCACTACCGGTTTTATTTACAATTTACAAAGTTGACAATAATTTTTGAATCGGTTGTCACACATCTAATATTTTTTCTGTTATGGAAACAGAATGGTCTATTTTACTTATAATTCAAAACAAATTTACAGAATGTATTATACTTTTTGAAATAGAGGCACATTAATGACTGTAAACTTCTTTTTGATACACCCGGTATAACATAACACATTGTGCCACAATATCATATGTATTGGTTTATGTGAAATAATTGACACATTTAATACACAACTATACTATTTGAATGATGGTAAAAGCATCATTGAACCAATCAGTGAGCCTGTCCTCACGTGGTGAATTTTTATATTCGACCTAAATTATATCTACAATTTTGTCTCCTTAATTTTGCTTATTTGTATGGATAAACATGTTTGTAAAAGTATACCCCATCTGAGATGTCGTTTGAATGATTCAAAATCACGATGTGTTGTTTTCCCCATCGTTGCTATTTAAGTCACATAAATCATGTAAATCAACACCATATCAGAAGCATTTGTAATGCCCACCTTTAACTTCAAGAGGGAAAGCTAGATTTCAATCTATATCACATTATGCTTAACCGCTTCAAAATATCTAAACCAAATCCTAATCTCTACAATGAAACTATCCGGGGGATGGGTAACTGATACTCGTAACAATTCCCGTGCCACAGACTCCGAAAGTGCCCCTCAAGATGCATGCTACATGTATGTAAGACCAAAAATGTGTGATATGAAGCGATACCGTATCAGAGACCATTAATGGATACACCTAACTGGAATCATGCCTTTTCAGATGAATCCGAAATAAGAGCTCTTATTATATGACGCAATAATATTACAGAATGGAGTAACAATGTTTCTGTACACAATGGAGGCGGAAGGTTAAAATTTTAAAGGGGACGGCTAATTTTTTTAAAGGGACTAGCCTAGATTCCACCTATTATTAAAAACTTATGGAAATGCTCTGAAAAAAGCTTTAAAGTATATAGTAAAATCCAAAAAAGTGCAAAAATGCACACATAAATGGCTCAAATTGAGAGAGAATTATTTTGCAATTTATAAATAAATTTGTACCTCAGATGGATTTACCAGATAAAAGCTCAAAAAAGCTCCTGGAGATAATTTAATACATATGATATTATGCAGAAACAAGATCTTTATAAGTTTTCAAACTAGAAACACTGCTTTCACACCACTTTTTTGCGCCGGCGTAAAAAAATTAAAGTAGGTAAAAAATTGCAATTTTCTTCAATATTTCTCAAAATCATGAAAAACTATTTGTAGGTTATATTACTATAAACATGTTCTATCGATTCAAGTAAAAAATATGTAGGTAAAAATTTAGGCCAGTCCCTTTAATCAAAAAATTTTCTGAGCAAATATGGCCGGAGGAAAATTATGTTATTTTTTAGAATGCGCGCGTAGGGCGCGAAAAACATCTGTCAAATCGGCAAATTTCTGTTCAAAATTGTTTAAAAATCTTGAAATTTGCTCAAAACTTAGCAAATTGTGACTGACAATTGAAATAATAGCTGTAAATTCGTGCGGTTGGTGCAAATGTTTTTTGTTTTTTCACATTTAAAGGAGCATGGTCCGATTGCTTCAAATTTTTTTCAAACTTTTTGAGATTTTGGTACCAAAATATTAGTCATATTTTTCTCATGACCCATGTGAAATTTCACGGCTCAGCTATGTACCGTTTTGGAGATATGTGTGAAAATGTGTCTAATTATGGTAACCATAATTAATTTATACAGTAACATATAGGCGGCTTTGAAATACAAGATTGCCCATAAAATCAAAACGGTTTGAACGATTCACCTGAAATTTGAAACTTACATCACTTTAGTGGTCATCTTCCATTTGACATTGAAAACTGAATTTTGAAAAATCGGACTAAGCTCCTTTAAACTTATATCAAGAACAAAGGGAAATACAAAGGGAAATTCAATTTCCTTTCCTTTCCTTTCTTTCGTCTTTATTTTTTTGAGGGGGACCGTCCCCTCCCACATGAAATTTAGGAGGGGACATGCCCCCGTCCCCCTTGCTTCCGCTGCCTATTTCTGTACACCATTTAAGTGTTGCTATAACTATCAAAGCATTTTCATTTGAAATTTAGATACCATAACTATCAATCCAACCATTCTTCCTGTGTTTGATACCCATCATAAGAAGCCAAATCTGATATCTTATGTTAGACCCAAGCCCGTAGCCAGGAGGGGGGGGGGGGGGGGGGGGGTTGCGGTGGGTGCGTCGCACCCATCAATTTGACAAGTTCAAAAAAAGGCCCATAAAAATCTCTACATGTCCACCAAAAAAACGCCTAAAGGACCAAAAAACGTAAATCTTGGTCGATTTTAAATAAAATACTACACAAATGCTTGGAAAACTACCGTACTGAAAACCTTTTTTTTTAATTTATTTTTTTTTGCTTGTCACTTTGTCAAAACCACTAAAATTAGATTAGGGTCGACCAAAACGAATTTTTTTCCTCCAAAGGTCCACTTTTTGAAAATCCGCACCCCCTTGAAAAAGTCCTGACTACGGGCCTGGTGAGACCTGTAGAGCAACAGGTCGATTATGATACCCTATATCGAAAGTGTCAAGACCTACAAAGGTCTCCCGTTTTTTTAATCAGAATACCCAGTTACACCTACCCCGGGTGAAAAACCTTTTACTGATCTTTGCTCCCATCGATACTTTCTCTAGACTCTTTCAAGTTTTTGTCCAACTGTAGAGTACAAGGATGATATAAATTGGTGTTACGACATCACAAAACATATACTATATGTGACGGCTCACCCCGAAAGGGGGGGGG
>JXSR01S014149.1:37349-47953 GCA_000969725.1 Ophiothrix spiculata | reverse complement strand
TCCACAATGTTTTATTAACAGTTTACTGTACTATTTTTTGATATGTTAGTTACTGTAATGTGCATGTGTGGAAGAAATAAATTATGTTATGTTATAAATTATTTGAATTGCACTCTACTAACAAGAAAAGTGGGCATGTAGAAAAGAATGATCATCAAGGTTAAAACAATTTTACACTAAAACTTTTTATTCTCTAATTGCCCTGATTTTGAATATCATTTTAAAAACTCTATTTTACTGTTCAAAATCCCAACAAAACAAAAGCCCGTAATGTTTTTTTAACACGGGCATAGATTCTTAGAGAAAATGGATGGTATGTCTTTGCCAAGGAAGTCTATGTAATGATCTTTATGTACAGTTTAAAGGGGCTATTCATGACCCACTTTTCATCCTCAAGGTCACCTCAATCAAAATTGAGTTTTTTAGCTTGTAAGAATCCTTGACTGGTATGTAATACAATCTTCAAGCCATTCTTTCAAATGTGCTTGCATTTTCGAGTATCGTAAGAAAATGTGTAGTTTTCTAATTACTGTCGAAATTACAACACTGTAGCCTATGAAGATTTTTGAAATGCTGAAAAACTTGTAACTTAAAAATGAATGGTCGGAATCAAGTGAAATTTTCAGCATGCATTTATGTAGTACACTCCTTTTTATTTAGCCAGAGAAGACGCGTAGGTTTCTGTCACATCATGATCATGAATTGCACCTTTAAACAAGCACACATACATAGAGTATAGCAAATACACATACGAGGGGGTATCAAAAAGTTTTAAACTTTACCCAGAAGAAATGGCGCCAGGAACAAAATTTCATTATGAGATACTTTAGGCATCTTTACATAGTCAATGTGAAAAGTAACACATTTCTCCCACTTTTAACTGATTGTCTACAGACCATTATTGAAGGGATCCTCTTTATTGAAAAAATCTGATTTTAGATTTCAATGAAAATCAACATTTCCAGGTCAGTCATGTTTTATTACACAATTGTGACGTCATTCATGGACCGATTTCCATAATTTTGGTATCAATGGATAGAGGAAACCCTACCCATTACTATGGTATCAAACAATTAAACTTTGGTGGTGCCAATAAGATTTACTGGTCCATATAACCCTTCAAATGGAAGGAATTAATTACGCCGCATGTCTCAATTTCCTCAATGCAGCTGATGTTTTAAGCAGGTAGGTAGATGACATCAATCACCCCTGTAAAGAAAGTAAAACTACCTATGAGACAATTTTTGTACCATAATGTACATAAAGACGAGTGACTATTCTGACAAAATTTCATTGATATAGCTCAATCCCTTCTGGGTAAAGTTTAAAACTTTTTGATACCCCCTCGTACATGCACTTGAAAAGACTTAATAAATATTTGATTAAAATGTTCCCAATTTGGTTACCATTGTTCAAGTAGCATTCTGTTCAAATATGAACCAATTTACACAGCTCCACAATCTTCTTGCTTCTGGAGGACACCTTTGGACTCGGCACTTTGTACACAACAATGTCATCCCACCCCTTCCCAACTGATTATTGCCTGTCAACCTGATTTTAAAAAGCAACTTAATTTGTCTGAGGGTATTCAGTAAAGAATTGATCTTCTTAAGGTGGTATTAAAGGCAAAATGAAGTTGCTCTGACTGATATAAAATAGGCCTGTTGCAGAGAGCTAAGCAAAAAATCTTAATTCCAAAGATTGAGCCAAATCGGACAAACGGTTCTTGAGATATTGCTGTTTAAAGTTTATTTGTATTCTATTGTTTTTGCCAATATATTGATGAAGTTAATGAGGAAACTGGCAAAATGTGCTCATTAATATTAATTTTTGCCAATATTTTTCCAATATTTTATGAATAAACCTTCATAGTACTTTTACCTTGAAACTTTGCCAATGTGTTTCTATGACCTAAAACTTTAATGTATGATTTACCCGCCCATCTAATTTGCATAATTAATTAGCTTTTTATATAATGCTCATTAATTATGCAAATATGCAAATTAGATGGGCGGGTAAATCATATGTTAATGTTTTAGGCCATAGAAACACATTGGCAAAGTTTCAAGTTAAAATTATGTAAAATAAAAATAGTATGAAGGTTTATTCATAAGAAATTGGTAGAATATTGTCAAATATGAATATTAATGAGCACATTTAGCCAATGTTGCTCATTAACTTTATCAATATATTGGCAAAAATGATAGAAAACAATGAAATTGAAATCAGGCATATCTTGGCAACCGTATGTCCGATTTCCTTCAAACAAAAACCATTTTGCTCAGTGTTTAAAGCTTTACTTGTTCAATGTAATCAAGTGCCTCTAAATGCAGTTTCTAATTGCCAGAAACATCCTTTCGATCCACCTTAAATTTACTGCGAGCTTTTAATTTTATGATGCCATTGTTAGCCAAAAATAAGTTTGCAACAGATCACTGAAACTAGAGGTGTTTTTTTTTAATTTTGGTATTTTCGTTTTTCACTTTTGTACTTTATCAACCTACCTTGTAAAAATCTAAGCAAAATTCTTGAAAGTGGTTTATGTATAGCACATAATTTTGCCATACTATATGGGGGAGAGTATTAGTCAAATATCATATTTTGTATTTTACGTCTGTGTGCTAAACTCATGCATCAGATGGAAATTTTGTGATGCATGAGATGAATTTTAGCCGTATCTATTTCCTAAAAAAATACACTGATATTGTCTGTGAGCATGGTAAATTTACATACAAATCAACCGCAAGGTTTCCATCCAAGTTTCTATTCACTGTATTATTTATTTATAATAATCCATGAAAAACAGACATGGGCCATGACTATTAAGAGGTGTCAAATGAATAATTGACTAGAAACACTTTATTTTTATCTCACTATCTTCCGGCAAGTATTCCCACAAGTCTCTGTAATGAACATTCAAATGTTTAAATTACAGACACTATCTATAAAGTCCAGTCTAATCCGGTGGTTGGGGTAGTCCTATTCTTGAGGCAATGCATTTAAGACTCAATAGCACCTCAAAAAGAACACACCCAAATTTTGTTTTTGAGGTGTTTCTTTTACCAAAACCCTAAATAAACAAGTAAATAAATTAGATGGAATAACTTGAAATAAATCAAGAAAAGCCTGTTTTTTTCTTCATACTTTCACTGAATGCCAAAGCACCAGGTTTGTCATGAATAGTGGTAAGTGAGGTCAGTTGGGAGTTAGGCATTTTTGCACAAATTAAAGAGCCATTTGAGGGTCATTTTTAGAATTTTTAATCATTTTTTATACTCTTCTCTTTTTAATTGTTTCTGATTTTATGCAGTACAAAATTAACAACATTAGTCAAATAACATGGTAAATTTTATTGCAAGATCTTAGTTTTGGCAAAATTTATGTTTACATTTTTGTCACCAATTGGCAATCAGGAAAAATGCTGTTGTCACCAATATTGCCGACAAAGCCCTATCAACAACAACCTTAAAATAAATATTTAGAAGGAATATCCCAGAGTTGATCTTCAAACTTGCTTAGATTTTTGCACTTATTCCAAGGTATTTTTGCAAAAATCATTATACCACGTGTATCAAAAAAAATTGTGCACAGATTAAAACCGATTTTGACCTTGATAAAAGCACCAAATTATATTTGTCTTGTTATTGTAGTAAAGCAGATGAAATAAGCTTTCAAATGCAGAAAATCGGATGAAAAATAAAAAAGATATGACAAATTTTGTGAGTACTTTTAGCTTTTATCATAATGCCATAACCCGTAATTGTGATATGTAATATCTTGCTTAACTGTGTAAATCCCATTGGAATGGAAGAAAAAGAGACGTACTTACAAAATTGGTCATATCTTTTTTACTTTTCATCCGATTTCCATCATTTTTTCTGCATTTGAAAGCTTATTAAATTTGCTTTACTACAATAACAAGAAAATTATGATTTGGTGCTTTTATCAAGGTCAAAATCAGTTTTAATCCGTGCACAATTTTTTTTGATACACATGGTATTTGCATCATATATATCATTTTCGGTGTATAAAGAACAATTTCTTTCAGTTTTATCAAATAAAAACGAAGCAATATATCATGTTACATACAAATGAAGTTTCATTAAAAAGGCAATATTTTTTCCCCCCCATTTTTTTTACCAAAGATGCATTTAACGTAAATCATAGACCTGAAAAATACAAGAGTTAATTTCCTCAGATGTGTTAAAACATCCTGTTCTGTATACATGTTTCTTTTGAGAACCGACTTCCTCTCAGATAAGCATTCAAAACTACTTAAACATGTAGATAACATATGGTTTTGTCTGATTATTCTCCATCAATCCCTCGGGATCAGCTTAAATAATTGAACACTTAAGTGACTATTTAATCATGCCTTCTCTTTTTTTTTTCTCATCAGAATGCCGTCTACCTGTATACTGCCTTCAAGAAATACGACTTGGAATATGCTTTAAATATGCTGAAAGGCTTACAGCCACCTATTTATATTAGTCGAGGGAAAAAATAGTAAGTATATAGGAAAGGGAGATTGTGGAAATTATAAAGGAGGATTACTTCGAGAAGTGCTGATGGACAAATTCAACAATACAGATTCGGCTTCAAGGTTTTCATAGAATCACAAAGATTTATATTATAGACTGCCAGATACTCAAATAGATTTAATGCTAAAGGAATAAAGTACTTTTTCTGTTGTTTTTAATAACATTGTATAGGCAACATGATAAATTGATTAATTTTCATTTAGATTGTATTTGATAATGATGAAGCCAATATTAAACGTTAGTCGAAACCGAAGCTAATGATCGTGGTACCCATCTCCATTTCCTATCGTTTAGACCAGACTCCGCTATATTGTGTACGTTTGTGGGGGGAGGGGAGGGGGTTTGTGGGGTGTTCGCAACTCCTCCCGCACAAACAAGTTTCAGGGGTTTGAGAGTTCAGCTTTTAAGCTGCCTTCAAAAGAGTCCTAAATTTAGCTTTTTCTTTCATTTTCAGCCTGTTTTTTGGCATTTTGTCAGTTTTTTCAGCTCTTTTTATCACATTACTCTCACACCCCTGAAGTTTGCTTTACCTTCTCAGTACTTTTGACATACCGGTACTGGTACCAGTTACTCCTCACTTGGGTTGAGGAGGAACAATGTGGATGAAGTATCTTGCTCAAGGACTTAACGCTGCGGTGGCGGGTCAGGGCTTGAACTAACCACCTCTCAACCATGAGTCCAGTGCTGCCACAGTGCTCCACATATTATAACAGCTGCCATAATACTTTGAGCAAAAAAACTACAAGTACTCTAGTAAGGACATTCCTTGTATCCAAAAAACCAAGGCTTTCAATGCACCAACCAATGAGAATTGATTTTGAATTGCCAGTGTTCTTGGTTAAAACAAAAATTCAATTCAAACATTGGTGTTAGCAGTATTTTTTCTGTAATAACGCAGATTGCTTTCATCTTTTATCCTACATGTATCCACAAAGAAATCAATCAATTTTACTTTTCCAATTTAAACTACACATGTTTATATTTTGTGTAATATAATTCCGTGATTCCAAATGTAGTGTGAAAAGTATTATATTTATTGATTTGATTAATACCAGAATTGAAAAAATATGTGAAAATATGTGAAAATATCACAATTTGATAGCAAATTGATTTAATCTACTATTGTCCAATAGGACCAGGTCAGGAACCAAGTTTCATGCAGCTGTTAAAATCAGGGGGAGGGGTGATAAATAGTAATTCATACACTCTGCGTTAAGTACGCGTTGAAATTGTAAATCTAATTGGACAGTTGGTAACTTATACGCTTTCATTAATCTCGTCTAGTTTCACGCTGCGTATCGCGTAGTGGGTTGTACAATTCCATGTACGCGTAACATACTTGCACTTGTGTGGCAAGTTTCATTTTAAAAGAAAGGTAAATCTAAGTTACAATGATTAACATGAGACGATGGATGGTTGTATTTTCTATGTTTTATTAAATTGTAAACAAATTTTAAAATAATTATGCCATTTAATTTTATTTGCAATTTTATTCTAATCATTGTCGTGTATGAATTAGATTAATAACTGCTCTTTACTTGGCGCTCGTGAAATTGTACAAAAATAATGCACCTTGTGCTGAAGTTGAAGTTTTCCAACTCACTCGGCTGCGCCTCTTGAGTGCGGACAACTCCAACTTCAGCACGCGGTGCATTATTGTTGTACAATTTCACTCGCGTCAAGTAATACTAATGCAGTTATTAATCTATAATTAACAGCCTTTCATTTTCCAAAGGTTAAATCATATTGTTGCATAACACCCCAATATTGCCAAAAAACAGTTCCAGAATTATCCTGCAAATGCTACATTGGTGTTATAGCCCCTTTGCCATGTGCATTACTGAAATTACTGAAAACAGATCTCAGAAAAATGGATACATAATTTGGTTTGAAATGTGAAAAAAATGAGGTGTTACAATTAGATTATGAGTGTTTATTAAAAACCAAAGAGTATGTTTACCAATGGAGGGAAGTATGTAATTCATGGTTGTTCCAAATAAAATTTTTAAAGCAATACTATAAGATTTTGACCAGAAATAGTTTTGAGTTAAAAACAGACTAAAATGAAGGAATGTGACTATCTAAAACCTTTTCAAAGTGTATTTTGTCAAAAACTTGTTATGCCATGCAACAAAATGGATAACAAATACATGCATACTTGCCTATACGTGAAATTAAATTTGGGATCCCGAATTTAATTCAACAAATGGCCATAACAGAAAAAATAAGCATATTAAAGCTAAATCGTTTGGAGGGTATTAATACCTACCAAAAACAAACTCAATAAGCTAATAAAATCAAAAGTAATGCGTGAAAGGGGGCTCTATTTTCAACACTTTATAGTATTGCTTTAATGAATATGTCCTAATCCACTTTACATGTTGTTTTTTCCCTAAATCTGTTACGCATGCTCTTGTAACCCACAATTGTGCCGATTAGTTATTAATTGCAATCTGTGCTCATGTGTTTGAATAATTATTATGCCATGCTTGCCAAGTGGGCTCCAATTTCCTGCTCAATACAATAATTATTAATGATGGTATTTTTACCTTAACCAAAACTACACCGGATTATACAAAGAAAACCCACTAAGTCCAAATATGCCATGCTTAATTATTGCAAAAATCATATAACCCTATCTATTCACTGACAGGCTAGGGCATTCGGTGAGAGCACAGACTCAAAAAATGAATGGTCATTGGGTGAGAGCATGATTTTTTGCATTCAGTGAGAGAAAAATACCAGAATATAAGGGCTCATCGGTCAAAAAATGAGGGGTCTTTAGGTGTACATGATTTTTGGTACTCGAAGAGCGAAAATTTGGCATTCGTTGAGAGAAAAATATAAAAAATTATGGGGTCTTAGGTGCAAGCACAGGTAATTGTAAAACATTACGGTTCGTATGCACAAAGCAGGACTAACTTAAGTCCCGGACTAAGTAAAATTTTATTTCTTGAAAATAACACTACATTTTTTGGAATCTGTAATAATTCATGTCCTTGCATAAAGATATATGCTGAAATTACTATATTTTGACCATTTGTCTTCTTTGGAACATTGGCATTTTTTTTTCCAAAAGAACAAAAATTGGTTTAGACCAGGACTAACTAATTTAGTCCCAGACTAAACCATTTATTTGTTCTAACAATAATTGCAATGTTCTAAAACAGACAAATGAATCAAATATTGAAATTTTCAGTTTAAATCTGTAAGCTAGAACATAAATTATCGCTAGATTTCCCCCAAAATGTGTGATTTTCCCCAATTTCAAATTTCACTTAGTCTTGGACTAAGTTAGTCCTGCTTTGTGCATACAGACCTATGGGTCTTTCCGTGACAGCGGTGCTGAAAAAGGGGGTCTTTTGACCCTTACATACGCGTCACCTCTAGAATGGGACCCCCCTCGGGTCATTAATGTTGTAAGATTTGATTCAAAATAAATCTATTTAAGTTAAAACAGTAAAATGATCAATCATATGTCTAGCTTAGGACATCCATATGCATATTCTTATATTTTTCTCAGAACTGTTTTTTCCTTGAAGAAAATTCACCAAATTCACACATGTGTATTCTTTCCTGTACATGTAAAAATGATATATTTTGAAATAAATTTGAAATCCTGAATTTATTTCAACAAATGAACCTGAAATGAAGAGTGTGTAACTTTAAGCCAAATTCTTTTAAGGATATCAATATTTACAGAAAACAAACCCAATCAGTCAAAACATCAAAAGTAATGGGTGATGGGGCACTTTGTTGGTAGGATCTTGTACCCCATAACCTTGATCAGAAGAACCCATCAAGCTCCAGTTCAAAACCTGATGTGGCAAAAAATGAACCGATCTTCTTGCAAGTTCATTATATTATTCTAAGCAAATGAGAAAATAGTTTCATATAATGATTGAGGTAATGGGTTCTTATGATTGATATTTTAGGGTATTGTTGCTTTAAGGTCCCATCAAGTTTTGAGCGCCCAGATAACTGTTTAGATTGTTTCTGTATGGATACATGTAATTTGAAGATGTTTATTTTACCCAATCCCTGACTTTGGTTGAAATTATTACCTGTCATAGTTAAAATATTATTCTCTCACATGTACTATACAGAGGATGATTTTGGTATTAGCAACATGCAACATATATGTAAATACCGTAATTTCAGATTTTTCTGTTGTGGAGTATGTAGTTTAATTGCCATTTTCATCACCATCATTTGTGTAACATGCAACATACATATATAAATACCTTAATTTCAGATTGTTAATGTAGTGGAATACGTAGTTTAATTATTAACCATTTTCATCACCATCATTTGTGATTTTGTAATCCACAGTACATCCCGTATGTATGCCACCCGATGTATTGCCTTGTTAGACACCTAAAGGTATCGCATGCATGCATTGTATTAAAACAAAATGCACTGTTTTTTAGCTGCAAAATGAGAATTTGAATGTTGTGAATGCTTCTGTATCTTGCACAGTAATGCATGGTTATTTATGAGATCTTAATCTCAAAAAATGAGAATGTTGTACAATTTGTGTATAGAAGCCGTTCATGCCCTGTCGCACGTTTATGCAAGTTGCAAGTTATAGTTTTTTTCCTATATCCAGGACTAGGGATTAAGCTTGGCACTCACTATAGGAGAGGGGAAAATGCTGATGAATGTTGATAGTAATGCACTCTGATGCATGTTTACATTTGTTAACATGTTGTTAGTAAGGTACTTTGGTCTGGAGGTCCCCCCAAAGCTTGATTTGTAAAAGTGCACTGGTTGAAGATCCAGAGGATTTGGACTGAACATGTTTCTGTTACTTACACTCATGTCACACACGCATGGTAACATAAGCCATAAGTTTGGTCTATGACCACAACCTAATCTTAGTGCTGCACAATAAATATGAAAAGTTTGGAAAGTGCATGAATGGTGCAACAGTTGAAGGTTAATATATCAGGGAAAAGGACCAGTATGTTTCCTTTCTGTCACAGTAATATAGATGTTTATATTGCACACAATATGTTTGAAAGTTAATAAATTTTGCAAGCTGTCTGTCAGCAACTCGCTCAACTTTCTGCAGCCCCAATCTTCTCACGTGATGAGGTAACGTTGTTGAGATTGAACACCACTTGGTGGCGCTCTATGTCTCAATACTTAACCAGGGAATAAGGCAAAGCTGCTATGTCACTAGTTGACACTATTGACCAAATTTCCTGAAAGTTTGGATGAACAATTTATTAAATTCGAGGTGCATTTGAATTTTAAATACAAATTTTTGAAGTGAAAAATTGTCAGTTTTTTTCTGAACATTTTTTGGTCGAGAATGGAGTTTTAATTTTCATTTTCTCGCTCATGTGATGCAATTGGGAATTTCTACCTAGTATTAGGTGTTAGACACAAGTTTTAAGATTTGTTGATATCAAAAATAGTGAATTTCTGTAGGTAGTGTGTTTTGATCTTTTCAATTTTGTATCGTCGCCTGCTGAAGCAGAAGTAAATCCGGGAACTTTATTGACGCATGACTGTTGCGTTATTCCCTGGTTAACCCAATACCAAACTGTAGATGCTGGCAGATTGTAGCAGCCGCCGTCTCTGTTTAAGTTGCTTCTGTGTTTTCTAATGTAAGCAGCGTCACTTATGCCCCGATCTATCCAGGAGAGATCAGAATCCAGAATCTCAATGCTTGTAGGGATGGAATGTCCTGTCCATTTGACATGTTCAGCCCACTGAGCTATATACCTGGAGGGGCGAAATGCTGGTTTTTCGTAGGCCGCCGCGCCGCCATCTTGTGTATACCCGATACCTTGTCCATTTTTTGAGGTCCGTGTGTCGCTATTCATATTCAAATTTAATTTAATTTGATGTTATTTTCTAAAATGACACTAGGGTCCTGGTGGGGCTCGAACCAACAGTAAAGAGAGTATTGATGTTAAGTCGACGCCTTTACCAATCAAGCTACCGGGGAAGTTGAAATTTCAGAGAGACATTTGCGTACTAGTCATATTCATGTCATAGATCTAAACACACTTATATAAATGTGCGAATATCATTTCATTGTTTGATACCAGA
>JXSR01S014148.1:23090-42264 GCA_000969725.1 Ophiothrix spiculata | reverse complement strand
AGACTGTACCAAAATGTTTATACGTATTTTCCTATACTGAAATCTTGTGAATTTCGACAAAATATGATCATAACTTTTGTCCCATTTCTTGAAGCGACTGAAATAGAAAGTATACCCTGTAAACTTTACGTTTTTCCTCAAACTCTGAAGAGACATTTCAGAGACATAACACTGATAAATTCAATTGTACCTTTGCGTATCGCTTGTGTCCAATTGCTGTATAATCTTCCCTAGTATAACTGCTATCGACCCGCTACCACGGCTAATATTTGGTCTTGCGGAAAGGTACAAAACAGTCGGCTTTCTAGCTCGTGCTTTATCTATACGATTCCTCTTCAAAATACGGTTTAATATTTTGATATGCGAACTTTCTAATTTTGAAATTATTTCCTTTTTTTAGACAGAAAACATCGTTTTTTTCAATTCTTTTAAGGTATATGAATGATTTATTTTTGAACATTTAAAATCTGTAGTAAGTCTTCTTTAAAATAACATCCGATTTCATGACATTGTATATGCTATACTCTAAAATACGTCGAAAATAAACAGAGTTCTGTCCGAAATGAATTATCAACGCTTTTGTATAGCGGTGAAATTTTTACCCGTGGCACTACACTGCAAAATGCTTTTCGCTTAGAAAATGAGGCCTTTGTACTTATCAATAACAACAGGTAACAATAGGCAATATCAATGCAGACGAGTGGTAATCACTTTTATTAAAAGACTGACAATTCCCATCTGCGTTATAAGTTACCGGGGCGTAACTCTGATTGAATGATGTGTCGCCGTTGGTTTTGTCAAAACGTGACGCTATGCGATTTTCAATCAATTTTTTTAATTACTTCTGTTTTTCAAATAATCGTGAAATTTTCAGGATTTCATACTTTTACTATATAGTTTGAAAATATTAAAAATTATATATATTTTTTTGAAAATGGGCTAAAAATATACTGGACTGAAAACGGCGTTTCGCTCAACTGTAGTGTGGGAATACATTGACCGCCCCTATATTAAGTAAACCAAATATTAAAACATCCTGAACAACTATTAACTATTATAGCCAAATATATGGAATCACAGTGTAGAACTCATATTTTGACGCGTACCAGTTTTTTCTTTAAATCGAATGGTCAATTGAAAGGTTTCTGATCGATACCCTGATATACTTGTAACGGTATATAGATGAATACATTTTTTTTTTGATCGACAACAGCATAATCCATATTTCAATTGACAGAGTTCTTTTGTGCGGTAAGATTAATTAGATGCTTTGTTTGCCGATTACAATTTGATAAACGTTTGTAATCTAAAGCGTTATAATAAAACAATTTACGTAGCACTTGAACAGTCGTACTGTTTAAACTTCAGAATTCCAACGCTGATGAAAATCAATTAAATTATTTGTAGCACTTTGTCAGGTGGCTATGGTAACATTCTCAAGCATATTGTCGAGTTACTTAATAATTAAGTAGCTTTTGTAACTGGAATAAAACTCTTACATGCTGTACATTAAATTTAGATCGTACTTCTGTTAACATTGCCACGTGCCTTTCTGCTGAAAAGGCAGTATATTGTTGTAGTTGTGTTACTTGTGTAACGGTAACTGTATCAAGTGATGTAGAATTCTCTAGCTCAATACTCCTCAAAGTATACTCTTTGGGAACCTTTGAGACAAGGCGATGACATACATTCGATTGTATAATGGAAGAAAATAATTATTGAAAGTGTTAAAACAAGTTATAGATAATAAATACGGTTATATCGGTAACCATTGGTAATGGGTTTATAAAATAATACAATACCAGACATTAATTGTTAATAATAAATCTACCAAAAACGTTACCAAACGTAAACGAAGCGCCAAAGTTGAAACATTTTGTGTCTTTTCACCCTTTTTCAAAGTTGGTCCCATTGAGTAAAGCTGGTTTTAACTCTTTGAAGTGTTTTAATAATCTCTTTTTTTCCATGGCACGACTATTAAAAAAAAGCAACAACAAACCATGGTTTACCTTGAAATGAATTGGTATAAATCCATGTCTGGTGGTACTAAATTGCTAAATAGCTATATCGAAATTTCGACCCGCAACCCGCAAGTCGCAAGTCGCAACCCGTAATGATACATATAAAGCTTTATACATTCTAAGCTCTCGTGTAGTTTGCCCCATTATGTATGGAGTTCAGCCGTCGTTAAGACATCCAAATGAAAAAAAACGTCTTATCATGCAATTTACAGCGGTAAACTGAAAGCTTAAATAAGATATGTATGCATTATTAACGATAGCACTAAAAGGTTTTATTTAAGATTCATAGAGATATAATAATTGTGTCTGTTTTTATTGGAGTAATAAAAGCATCTGCATCATTGATCAAAAGTAAACATTAAAATCAAGATCAAGTATTAGTATTATATAAATATATACCATGTTTACAATCATAATGGTGTTCAGTGTTTTGATAGCCTTTGTAAAATTTCGTGTCAATAGTTATTATGGTTATTAGATAATAAAACGGAACAGGCCGTGATGCATAGTCCATACCACTGTTTGTGAAGATATTGTCGAAGTCAGGTTTGATTTTTTTAAGTCAAGAAGAATGAGCAGTACAAATTTATCTATAACTTAAGCACCTTAATTCTTTCATTTGAAACTTATACAATATATATATTTCGACCTGCACGTTTCCATCACAATTGGTTGATGAATGTATGATCGTTACGCCAATAATTGAATATCATACACAATGCTTTTTATAGTCGTGATGATGATGGAGCCACCAACAAGAAATGGTTGAAAACAAATTTTTAAAATACAAATCTTTGATATAAATGTTGATCTTTTTGAATTTGAATTTTAATTAGAGGGATTGCTTCAAGACACAGAGTAAACTGTTTATTTGAGTTTCATAGAGATACAAAAATTGTGTCATTCATTGAAGTAATAAAAGTATCTGTACCATTGATCAAAAGTAATCATTAAAATCAAGATCAAGTATTAGTATTATATAAATATATACCATGTTTACAATCATAATTGTGTTCAGTGTTTTGATAGCCTTTGTAAAATTTCGTGTCAATAGTTATTATGGTTATTAGATAATAAAACGGAACAGGCCATGATGCATCGTCCATATCATTGTTTGTACGATATTGTCAGGTTTGATTAAAGTTATGAAGAATGATCAGTGCAACTTTATTTTCAGCAGCTTCTTTCTTTTTAAAATCTGTTATTTGAATGTGCATGTTTCCCTCGCAGTTGGTTGATGTATATGATCTTTACACTCGTGATTTCAAATCAATGCTTTGCTTGGTCGTGATGAAAATGTTGGAGCCACCAACAAGAAATGGTTGAAAACATTTTATAATATACAAATTCTTGATATAAACTTACATCTTTTTGAAAGTACAGGCTAATTCAAATTAGAAGTGAAATTAGTTGCAGTTTGTTGAAAGTAAAATGAATGAAATGATGATGTTTTGAATGTATGGCCCATATTTTAATGCTCTATAACATTTATTATTGACCGGAGAAATGAGTAGAGAGATCGCTCAAAATGATTAATGTTACAAACATAAATTGTTTCTATCCGCAAGTCACGATTTTTATGAAAATCAACAATTCTGGTTTTCTGCGAACAAATTGAAAATGATAAATATTCAAACATCAGAATCGAATCGGATGTTTACCTCCAAAAGAGGGAAGCAGTAATGTTAACTCAGTAACTTTCGGGTAAACAGGCTGCAGATGCTAAATAATGACTTAAATATACATATATTCCGAATGCCTCCCTTTTCTCCTTTTACGGCTAACTGTACTCATCGGACCCTACTTGCGGATATACATTGTATCTAAAATATGTGCCCAAGGGATGATAAAAGATATCATCGTACGATTTTAAATAATACTTACATAACTTTAAAAAGCATGTCGTGAATCAAGAAAAACTAAACTGAATGAAAAATATGTATTTTGAGCGCTTAATATATATCTAAAGTTTCAATGTCTTTGAGTAGGTTTATGAAAAAATAGGATAAGAATTAAGTTCGTGTTCTCGGGTTGTGGTATACGTACGCATTGACCTTACTCCAGGTGTTCTCTTCTGTCACTGATATACTTTGTACCTAGTTGCACACTCACACTCCTAAAAAAGGTTTAATTAAGAATAAAAACATTTTTGTCCCGTGTGTAACACCCTTGCATCTAATAGTTTCTAAATAGGTTTAGTCAAGAACCAAAACCTTTTTGAGGTTCTTCGTAGAGCCTTCCAAAATTTAAGTAGGATATCAAGACCTGTTTTATTTTCCGACTTCACATAATTTACAAGGAAGACACAAAGTTAGTCCTATAAAGAACAACATGATTTATCCTTATCTAAAATATTTTTACTGTTTAACCAATAACTTTTTTATGGATCTCTAATCGTTGCTCCAATAAGCTTATTTTAGCTGTGTAGAACTATTTTGGGGGCTGGTGAGCCCTTTCTTTTTAATCTTAATCAGATAATGGATTCAGTTTGCATAATTCCTACCGTTGTAGTATGCTTGAAGCATTTGTCTTAAAGCATCGTTTTGACACATATTCTAATACAAGTCATATACAAAACACACCTACTCGTCATTATGTTCAACATAAACTTCTAGCATCAGGAGTTACCGTTGATTAAAATCATCACCTCAAAGATCAGGATTCAACAACAGTAGGGGTGAACATTATATAATTATGATTCTAAAAAACGCACATACCCCACCCCTCCCCCACACAAACCGCCACTGTATGAATTGTTCTATTATAGCTATGAGTACATGGTTTAATAGCAGCATCGCAGTGACATTTGTTTTTCAGAAACGGAATTCTCATTGCACAGGCATATATAAGATTGTGGTGTTTTTTCAAAAGGCTGTATTTGTAGCAAACCTTTTTTTTTTCAACATTAAGACGAGGCCCACTAGTTGATGGTATGCATATCTATTTTAAGACTTACTACTTAAAACATCATTTTGAAAAGGTTAAAACCCCTCATTTACTATATTTTTTCAGTAATGTTAATTTTTGGTTAAAACATAATGTAATTTTTTTTTTTTTTTACAATCCAGCATTTAGGTCAGCTGATAAGCCGGCAGTACTTAATCTACATAATTATCATATGCGAATAGAATAACAGTAATTTGATCCCCCAAGATGCTCTTTTCAAGATAGCTTCAGTTCGGAAGACCCAGAAAATGACCCAAAAATGTGTTTTACTATGTTTTCAAGCTATACATTTTGAGCGATTTTCAACTCAAATAGTCGTATTTTTATTGGAAAAAGACAGTTCTTGAGACCTCAATTCGGGAAAAATCAGTTCAATAGACCATATTTTTGACCAGAAATCCGTTCCGCAAGACCCTATATTGGATATCGCGGATCTCAGATACCTACCAAGATTTTTTCGAGTCCCCCCCCCCGGGAATACTCCTTTTGTTAATAGGTCTCATGAGGCAATTCTTATACAGACACAAATTGCACCAAAGGGAGAAATACGTGAATATTACCATTCAAGCACCATTAACTTCATTTGCATAAGAAGTACTGAAATTCCTTAATATTCCTTAGTATTACACATTAAGGGTCAAAAACTGTCTAAACCCAAGAGAAAAATATAAAACTTTTAAATCAACATCATATAGGTATGAGCCATGGGCCTATTTACCATATGTGCTTGAATTTCCAATTTTATTTAATAATATTATTGTACAAAAACGATGAAAAATCAAAAGTTGTATTTATCTTAATCGAATGTCAATGAGTAAAAAAATAAAATTTTGAAAAAAAAAATCCCCTGTGCAAAGTAAATACAGACCGCTTCAGATAAATCAGTTATTATCACGTCCTACGCATAGTACTTACGCTCAAAACATTTTTTTTTTTCATTATGACCCATTGACATTCACGTTCAAATAGCTTGGCAAAATCACATACTTATCTTAGCTAATGTTTGTATATACATCGCAGAAAAGGAAATGATCATGATCACTGAAATCGTCACTTCTTATGCATGCAAACTACTTCTTAGAGTGAAAGAGATGATCGCTCTTTAAAAAAAAAAAGAATAAGATCCAACTCGAAATGGTCTAACATTTAAATACTTTTTTTTTTGAAATTAACTTTATTTTTGAGTTTTATTTTTCACTCTTTATACATAGCGATTACTTTTATCTAAATGTTTTTAGAGTGGTTCTTATATACAACCAAAATATTTCTTATCAATAAGAAATAAATATTGGAAGCGACACCTTCATTTTTTTTTTTGCTGTCATGTCACACAGTAAGTAATGCTAGTTGTATCCGGTGATTATTTAACAGTTTAATAGCACACAAATCGGCCGCAACACGTCTATGAGAACCCTTGACATGATCTACGGCTTGTATATAATCATTATGGAAGAAAGATATCTTGAAGGAGATCTGATATGTAGACTGTAGTAAATATTATTATAAGTGACAGGTATATAACATAATAGGAGCAAAAATGCATACTCGAGTTATAGACTGGAAGTTCATCAGGATTGTTGATAAACATAATTAGGTTAGATTTATATGTTACCAATCCAGTTATTTATTGTCTATGCCAAATCTTCTCGAGAACAGAACCTGAAATGGTTCTTTATTAAGCCAACTTTTCTGATACCTAACTATAAATGACAGCAGTTAAAACTGCTTTTTAAAATATTTTCTTTTATCTTTAATTATTTGTCGAATACGTGTAACCGGATCATTTTTTTTTTATTTTAGCAGAGGTGCTTGTGCGCAGACACCAAAAGGTGCATCCTCAACATTTTCTTCATTTTTTAAAACTTGAATTTTTACAAAATCCAATCTATTAAAACTTTACTTTTCTCGATTTCATTTTGTTGGGGTGAGAAGGCGTTGAATGTTTTCCACTGCTCCTACCTTCTTTGTAACAATTTTCCAAGTATTCCTTAAAGTTAGACGTTCTTAAAAAGCGTTACAAAGTCCCGGGGTGCTAAGCGCATTGCTTGTTACGCACGTTCGTCAGAAAAAACGTCCGAAATGGGTAAGATTTTTTTTCCCATTAGCGTCGACGTCAAGGGTCATCATTTTAAGATATCATCGACGTTTAGAGACACTTTTTCGCCAGCTGTTCTTAACTTCCAAGAAATGCAACAGAAGGGCAATCAACATATTAAATCACTGATTTTATGGCAGTATTATGCTATTAAAATAGTGTGTTACGCCATTGAGAGATCAACATGTCTATTATGCCATTCAGAGGTTAATCTTAATGTATTTTATACGACATTCATGCTATGATTTTGAATATATTACGCCGTTAGGGGTTGGACTTTCCTGTAAATGATAACTACATTTAGGGTTCGATTTTGAGGTCCTCTGACGAGTATACGTACCAGTGGCGTAGCTAGGGGTGGGCAAGGTGGGCAATTTGCCCACCCTTGGAAATTTTTTGGAGAAATTTTGAAGACCTGGGAGAAAAATAAAGGGGGCAAGGAAAAGGATGAGAAAAGGAGAAGAGAAAATGAAAATGAAATGAGGAAGAAGGAATACAGGAAGAAAAAAGAAAGGAAGGAGAAAAAGGAAAGGAAAAGGGGAAGAATGGAAAGAGAAGAGAAAAGGGGGAACGAGAAGGGAAAGGAAGAAAAGGATGAATGATATTTAACATAAGTTTTTTGCCCCAGGAAATGGCTTCTCCTGTCGTTCAAAGTGTGTAGAAGCACTCTGGCTTCGGCGAAGCCCCCTCGACCCCCAACAGGGGCCTTTAAGCGGGCTCCTGGACCCCTGGCTGTGAGGGCGAGCGCTCCGTTCGCTTCGCTCACTTCAGAAACATTTTGGGTGGTTTTCCTAACCTTGGAGAAAGTCCTGGCTACGCCACTGATACGTACCACATTGTTCTTTGAGCGACCCCGGGTATAAACTTTAAAATCAACATCATATAGGGTGTGCAGTAGGACTATATACCTTGAATTTCTTATCTTTTGTTTCATCATCTTATTTGACAAAAACGATGAAAAGTCATAGTGGCATTTATCTAACTCGAGTGCCGATGAGAAAAAAATGAAACTTTGAAAACAAAAATCCCCCGTGCAAAGTAAACACACACCGCTTCAGATAAATCATTTTTATCACGTCCTACGCAGATAATACTTCAAGAATTTTAATAACGCTTTTCCACCTTGATCCATTGACATTCATGTTATCCTCACTATTTCTGTCTTCTTTTCGCAAATAACACATATAATATAAATTTAAAGCTGAAAGCAACCCACATTTATTTGAAATTTATGAAACTAGAATACATAATGTATCGTTCTTTGTCAGGTTTGAATGGACGCATTTTCCCGCACAATGTTGAATTATATGTTATTGAATACGTTTTGTACTATAACATATTATATTACAATGCTTGAACCTAGCTACCCTGTTACGTCACTAAATTTATTTAGATTTAAAACAATTATACACAAGCACAAAACAAAGAACTCTTAACCCAATAAGGATTTTCACGCAGCTTTTACATCCTTAGCGGTCATTTTGAGGAAAAATTATGGGGTTACCACCTAAGGTGAGGTTAGGGTAGGCCGCCAAGGTTGGGGTATGGTGGGGTGGCAACCCGGTGAAATTTTTAACAATTTTAAATCCCCATTTTGGAAAATATATGCATGCTATGAGTTTGAAACTTGCAGGGCATTTTAGAATTATCACTTCCCTTCTTTATTTGCAAAAAACGATGAAATTCCATTATTTAGAAAAACAATATGATTTTGGTAGCCATTTTTGCCAAAATTCCAATGTTTCGACCTGAAAGACCTTTATGACGTCTTAATTATGTAACGCCATGTCTGATTTTTGTAATCTTGGTATCGTTGGATCTATTGATAGCAAAAGCAAGTTCATAGTGGGTTCCGTTCTAAATAAAATTAGGGGGGAG
This sequence comes from Ophiothrix spiculata, assembly GCA_000969725.1. Classification (NCBI taxonomy): domain Eukaryota; kingdom Metazoa; phylum Echinodermata; class Ophiuroidea; order Amphilepidida; family Ophiotrichidae; genus Ophiothrix; species Ophiothrix spiculata. The sequence continues at coordinate 33,324 of JXSR01S014148.1, read as the reverse complement.
TGCAACAACAACAATATCCTCCCCCCATTGGTTAGACGTGTTATAAAAAAAGGGTTTGTTAGACGAGGGTTAATGTTTCAAACAACCTCAACAGTTTGTTTGCAAGTATTTACTGTCATAGCAAAAACAAACATTTATCTTAGGATATGATACTATTTCACGGAAAAGGAAATTATCAAAATTACCGGCATCGTCATTCCTTAAAAAGATATGATGCGACTAGAAATCGAAATGGTCAAACATTTAACATTCAGTTTATAATTAATTCTATTTTGACTATATGTTTTTACTCTTTTAACGGAACGTTTTTCCATATTTCAGATTACATGTTCTTGCTACCAGAATGTTTGTAATTACTAATAAATAAATATTGGAGCCGACAACTTTATCCTTTTGCTAGTATGTCACACAAAGTGTGTTATTAGGTAAGCAATGTAAATAGTATCCGGTGATTAATGGCACAAAGATCGACCGCAACACGTCTATGAGAACACTTAACATGATCTATGGCTCGTGTAATGGAATAAAGATAATCTTGAAGCAGATCTGTAAACAGTTAAAAAGATACCAAGTAAATACTATCATTTAAGCTTAAAGACAATTTTTTATTCGAGTTTGACTAGAGTGTGCGTACTCTGCTAACCCTAGCCAGTATACAAAGAGTGTGCGAAAAATACCAAATTAATCTGTGTAAATATATTGTCTTATACAATGAGGCATTATCTATACACTACAGGGTGTCCAAATAGTCCGACTACTACTTTAAATTGGAAAAACGCAAAAACACCGCAATGGAAAACCAAATACATATTTGAAAACTAGAAGAAGCTTGGGCAATTTTTCTCATACGAAACACGACTACCTTCACTGGGGATTTATAAGCAACACTGTTTTAGTGCAATAATCTACATACTGTACTAAGGAGAAATGCAATTTCTCACATTGTAGCAATCTAAACACCCACCAACTTATTTTTGTATTTAAACATTCAACCATATTTAATGAATCTTTCCAACCTCAGGTGATCATTATTAAGTGATAATAGGTTTTTAAACGTCCTTTAAAAGTCCTAAAAATGTTGTGCACTTTCGACATTTTCACTTTGTGGTTTGCTGAAAGTTCTTTGAACTCCCAAATATTGAGCAACAATAAATTAGCTCTTGATCTATATATCATTATTCTGAAGTTAATCTAGCAGTGATTGTTTAACCACACCTAAGATGGCTTGTTATAGAGGGCTCAAATTTGCGATTCGGGTCAAAATGGTTCAGAAACTGTTTATGTGAAAGTGAAATTGATTTGTCTCAGCATAAATACATATCAATTAAGTCCGTTGTTATAACATTATAAATATTGTCAACACTGTTTTAGCGTTACATGAGTTGATTTCAATGATGCTTCAATGTGTGCTGTGTGCAGTGACGTTTAGAAGTGTGTAAAATAATTTAGAATGACCAATAGCTGTATTTGTTATGAGGAAAATTGCCCGAGCTTCTAGTTTTCAAATATGTATTTTGTTTTCGCAGTGTTATTTTTAGTTTTTGAGTTATTCCAATTTAAAGTAGTAGTGGGACTTTCTGGACACCCTATATAAGTAGACCCCATCAATATCAAATACAAAAATGTGACCATATAGTATTTTTGGACATAGTGAAGACAACATCTCTTCCTTGTTTTTCTGAATTTGAAGTTTTATATTTTTCTAAAAAACCCAAACAAGTGTCACAGACTGTAATAAGCTAAACCAAAAAGGCTACAGACATAGCCAAACTACAAATCTCTGTCATTAACTGGACTATATATAGCATAGCTTTCACCATATTTTTATTTTACATAGTAATGAAAAATCCCGTCGATGGTCTATGCACAATTACGAAATTTGGTGAATGATTAGAACAGATGATGACATACATAAACGCCGTTAAAAACATTGCCTTTGAAATAATACATTAGGCCGAATTCGCTCATATATCAATAACAATAGCAGAAGATATATGTTTAGACCAGTTGTCTTGAATAACATTTTATTCACAAAGGTCAGCAAATGCTATTGAGTAAATATTGTAATTATAAGCTTTATCAATGGTTTATTCTTACAAGTAAACTCATCCATTACTGAGTGAATTTGGATAACTCTATGCCCTAATTATTAAACATACGAACCATACATGATATATGGTTCCCTAAAGTCACTCTTGTAAAACATTCTATTTACACAGTGACAAAAGGACTCACCTTCAAGCAAACAGAGCATGTAAAAAAATGGGTCTATTCATGGTGCCTGCATTTTGACAATAGTCAATTTATTATCTCCAGTCGTTTCGAGATACGTCGCAAAATATATGGATATGATTTGCCTGAGACCCCTGCAAAATACCTTAATGAGTACTTTGTTGGACGGTAAAGGGTCCTGGGGTCAAATAAAAGGTAAACTGCGTCTTATTGTCTTAAACCAGCGACCAAAACTCTTCATGGTTACCTTCTTCCAATCTTGGTGACCTTCTTCCAACTTTTCATCTTTGTCAAAACACTTCATGGACACCTCTTCGTTCGTCCTCTCGTAAGGGTCAACAGCAAGGTTTTAGCAAAAATGTTCATGATAGCATTTTCGTCTTACTTTCACTAATAGTTCAAAAAGGTCAAGAGAAATATCAAATGTTCAACTTTTTCTGATTTCAAAAGTTAATGTTTCAAAATGTTGGTCATGAACCAAGGAATTAGGTTCTCTATGGTGACCGTTCATCTAATGATTCCCTTGGGTCAAAGGTGAAGAAAACGGTGCAACCATTGATTTTGACAGGTTTTTAAAGGTCGACGAAGGTTTTAAAAACGGCAAGGTCTGTGTTACTTCCCTGACACTCTCATGCCTAATTTTTAATAAATGAAACAAATAATTTAATAAATAAGATCAAGAATTTATATCAATACGTTAACTGTTTTTCAGATTTTAATCCGCCAGATCCAGGAGAGTACTTGAGTATTGTAAATATTAAAATGTTAATATTAAGCAGCAACAACAATCGAACAAAGCCCTTGGGTACAATTGTATATAAATGAATTTAATAAATATACATTTTTCAGATCTATCGCTCATCAAATGATTTAAATCAGTATTGACATATCAATCACAAAATGTCATTCTATTATTTTACGTAATATCGCTGTTCTTGTTCAATATCGTGCCATAAGACATATTTCTTACAGAATTTCTTAACCATGCATACTGCAAACAACCATTGCTTAAAGATAACTTATAGCTGTAAGAATTAGCATTGATCAAACATATCACTATACTACATATAGCCCAATCAGAGGCTTATTGGGTGATACGTGTGTCAGGTATCGCCAGTATTTCAACTTACCCAGCTACGTAACAGATATATTTTTCATGTTTGGCAAAGTCACTACTTTTTCCCGATTTTTACCTGTGCATTATGGGATTCTCCTTTTTTGTAGACAAAAAATAATATTGATGGTAAAAATGATTTTTTAAAATTGACAGGCAAAAAAGAAAAAAAAAATTTCAAACGGGTTTTTTCTGACCTTGTGCATGTGAATTGTTCTGGTCAAATTTTTCCCAATTTCCCCGCGAGATTTTCGTTGTTACCCTTCTCATTCTTCTTCCTTTACTCTCACTTTTCCTGCGGTAGGTTAGCACAAATTTCCCGGCGACGTGCTTCATGTTCTTGTTTAACATTGTGCCACGATATATTTTGACAGAAATTCTTTAACATGCATATTGCGCACAACATTGGCCTCTATTGCTTAAAGAGAACTTCTAGATAGATCGAATAATGTTAATATAAGTTGCACATTCAGCTAATTGGTGAACACATCTTGCCCATTATTAAGTAGAAATTCCTTAACTTAACTTATATCAATACATACTACATTATAAATTCCGGGGGGGGGGGGGTGTCTTGTTAATTTGATGTGTTTAATCCAAACACAAAATCAACTTGAAAATTAAATATAAAATATCGAAGAAACTTGTTGTGTACTTTCTTTTCTTGTCTTTTATTTCATTTACACATTCGGCTATAAAATCAAACAGATCTATATAAAAACATTTACAGTAGATAAAATAAGATTACATTAACACATGAGGAAAAATCATCTTTTCTTTTACGGACAGCAAGACTTCAAAGAGTAAAATGTTTACCGAAACTAAAAAACAGTCTTAAAGGTATCATGAGGAAATGTGATATACTTAAATGCATTATATCAGAGATCATTAATTTACTACCCTTAAGGTTATGTCAACATTGATTAGTTCAGTTGAGATTTCCAATTTGTTCTAACATTTTTTCAAAGCAAAGATTTAGGTCATTTTGACATATGCCGGCAGTATTTGATCTATATAATGATCATATCCAAGAAGAATAACTGTAATTTGATATGGTGTATCATTCTATGATAGTCGCATTGTGTCATGGGAGATACATTGAAATCGTCAATTATTTTACTACATCCAAATACTGACAATAAACCATGATGAGAATTAACGTCATGTTCCCCGAGTATTTATAAACATGCACAAAGACCCAATTCTAATACATGTAGATACTTTTGCAACTGACACTTAAACAAATTAGCTGTATAACTTCACTAAGAAGCATTTGTCTATCCCTTAATCGAACGCTAAACTAATTTAATAGTGGTATCGAATATTTCCCTATGATCGATATCCATTGTCAAATATATACTGAAATTTAAGATGTTGTCATCGAAGTGACATAATAAAAGTACTGTATGCAGAAAAACGAAATTCTAATGGCATTTTATGATACAGAAATTAAAAAACATTGGGATATTACATATAATGGTTGAATTATTATATACGATATTATCGTCCATTTACTAACCTACAGGTTTTTCAGTAATATTAATTCCTGACTAATTTGGAATATTTTTTTTTATAAATCAAGCATTTAGTTAAGCTGACATGATGATAATATGCAAGTAAAATTAGTGTAGTTTGATACGGTGTATCAAGCATGCTCCTTTTGTTGATAGATCTCATGAGGCATCCTTAGACAGACACAAATTGCACAAGGGAGAAATACGTGAATATTGTCATTTAAGCACCATTAACTTCATATACATTAGAACTGTAATCTATTCAAAAGGAGAGTTCTCAATTATTGGAAAGTACTGTTGAATCTCCGAAGAGTTTTAAGTCTCTGCAAATCGGCTCTAGTACAGAACCTGAAACATGGTTCTTGATAATGCCAACATTTCCTAATACCTAAGTAAATTAATGACAGCAGCTTAAACAGCTTTTAAAATTTATCATTATTCTTAATTACTTTTCGAATAACCGGATCATTTTTTTATTTTAGCAGGGGTGCTTGTTCGCAGACACCAAATAATGCATCCACAACTTTTTCTTGATTTTTTTTTCAAAACTTATCTGCAAAAAACAAAATCCTCTTTATAAACGCTTTAAGTTTCTAATTTTATTTCACCATATTATTTGACACATGCGAATAAAAGTTGCATTTATCTTATTCCAATGCCTATGACTAAAAATGGTTTTTTTGAAGACAAAAATCCCCGTAAACACAGACCGCTTCAAATCAATCAATCATTACCACGTCCTTCACAGATGATAATTAAGGAAGCTTATTTTTTCCCCATTTTGACCCATTGACATTCACGTTTAAATAGTTTGTATCCCCAATTTTCCATCTTATTTCACAATTAATACATCAAATGCATTTAAAGCTGAAAGTAACCCCTATTTACTTTATGAAATTGGAATACGGTATATCAATATGATTATCGTCCTGTGTCAAGTTTTGAAGATTTTTGTTTTTCTAAAAACCTTAACAAACCACTATCTATATCTTTTTCATAGACCGCAATAAACTAAGCTGAATATAAAGGCTACAGACATAGCCAAACTACACATCTCTGTCATTAACTGGACTAAATATAGCATAGCTTTCACCATATTTTTATTGTACATAGCAATGACAAATCCAGTCGATGGTCTATGCACAATTACGAAATTTGGTGAATGATTAGATGAGATGATGACTTACACAAACGCGTTTAAATATTGCTATTGAAATAATGCATTAGGCAGAATTCGCAAATATAACAAAAGCAGAAGATATTTAAACCAGTTGCTTTGAATAACATTTTATTTGTAAAAGTCGGCAAGTGCTATTTAGTAAATATTCTTACAAGTAAACTCATTGTCGGCTCGAGATACGGCCGTAAAGTATATGGATATGATTCGCCTGAGACCTCTACAAAATAACCTAATGAGTATTTTTCCTGGAGGTCAAATAAAAGGTCAACTGCGTCTTGTTCGTCTTGAACCAGCGACCAAAACCCTTCATGGTTACCTTCCAACTTTTCATCTTTGTCCAATTTCAAAAGTTAAGGTGTCAAAACATGGACACCTCTTCGTTCGACCTCTTCGTAAGGGGCAACAGAAAGAATTTAGGTGTAAAATGTTGGTTCAAAACTGTTCATGGTGACCATTTCGTCTCACTTTTACTAAAAGATCAAAGGTCAAGAGAAAGTTCAAATTTTCAACTTTTCTGATTTCAAAAGTTAAGGTTTCAAAATGTCGGTCATGAACCAAAGAGCAAGGTTCTTCAAGTTGACCCCTTTTCTGACGATTCCCTGCGGTCAAAGGTAATGAAAAGGGTCAACCATTAAAAAGACATTGAACAAGTTCAGCATCAACCCAATTTTTTCCCAACAATTTTGAGATGTTTGCATCATTTGAAGAATAAGCGGTACTAGCAGCATGCAAAGTTGCATTGTCAAATTCAAACCATATATATCAAAATATACATCAATACGTTAACCGTTTTTCCGATCCCATCCATCAGATCCAGGAGAATACTGGATATTTGTAAATATTAAGGGACTGGCCTAGATTCTTCCCACTAATTGTTTACCTACATATTTTTTACTTTAATCGATAGAACATGTTTATAATAATATAACCTACATACAAGTAGTTTTCCATGATTTTGAGGAATATTGGAGAAAATTTCAATTCTTTACCTACTTTAATTTTTTTGCCGGCGAAAAAAAAAATGGTGTGAAAACAGTGTTTCTAGTTTGAAAAATTAAAAAAATCTTGTTTCTACACCTGTGATGGCCAAACAAATTATTTTTGATTAAATTGTTTCTCTTTTAATATTACAGGAGCTTTGTTTTATCTTTTATCTGGTAAATCCATCTGAGGTACAAATTTAGGACTTAGAAAACACAGGATGGTCACACCACCATCAAAAAACGATATATTGCAAATTAGTTCTCTTTGAATTTGAGCCATTTGTGTGTAAATTTTTGCAGGTTTTTTGATTTAACTATACTTTCTAGCTATATTTAGAGTATTTCCACACGTTTTTAATTCTAGGTGGAATCTAGGCTAGTCCCTTAAAATGTTACTATTGAGCAGCAACAGCAATCGAATAAAACCCTCGGCGAAAATTGTAAATGAATTGAATAAATATACATTTTCCAGATCTATCGCTCATCGCTCAATGATTTAAATCAGTAGTCACATATCAATCATAAAATGGCATTCTATTTATTTCACATAATATTGCTGTTTTTGTTCAATATCATGCCACAAGACATATTCCTTACAGAAATTATTTTGCAAACAACCATTGCTTAAAGAACGTATAGCTCTAGGAATAAGTATTGATCAAACTTATCACTATGTATATAGCCGGCCCCATCAGAAGTTTTTTGAGTGATAAGTATGCCGGATATCGTCAGTATTTTAAGCAGCGGTAGGGTTGGCAAAAATTTCCCGGTGATGTGATTCAGGTGGGGCAGTCTGCCCCAACCGTTCTTGTTCATTATTATGCCACTAGACATATTTGGACAGAAATTCTTTAACATGCATATATTGCGCACAACGCTTGCCTCTAGGCTTATTCTCCAATAAAATGTGCAACTTTGCCGTTTTGGTGTCGCTCATGTTCGTGTTGCTTGTTTAATGTTGTTAAACCTATTACAAATGATTTGAGTGGTTTAGTTGATACATTAGAGTCATATGAGTAACATGTGTGAAGCTAAACAATTTATCATTCCAGGAAAGTAGATAACGATTAATCTGAAAATGCAAAATTGTTAATTTTCCCCATGTCGCCAGCTATACTTTTTATGTTTTATGTGCCCCCGTTCCTAAAATATTCGAGCATATCGAACGCAATGCACGCATTTTAACAGCCCGTAATAGGTATTGATAATGACATATAAAGTTTAATTATATAAAGTATTTGATATGGCATAAGAGCTTTTTAAAGCATGTCGCCAATATTGCAAACAGATACGAAGCAGATTCTAAAATCGATAACAAAGTGTGAAAATGAATTTGTTGATGGATGATTCCGCATTAGGTTTATCAAGTAAACTTCAGTGTTGAATAACATATATGTTATATAGAATTATAATGATTTACAAGGATATTAATATCAAAAAAAACCAATGTGACTGTCACGTCGCGACAGATAAGAAACGCACATTTTGCTGTCTTCTCGCAAAACGCAGTACACTATGAGCGAAATACTACACCACATTGTAGTATGTGTAGAGCTCCTAATTTTGTGTAAAGATCAAGTTTGTAAGAAAACTAATTTTCTCAATAATGAATATTTAAAAAAAGATTTAAACAGATACGAAACTACAGATACGAAATTTAGGTATAGGGAATACAGTGGTTAAAGAATCAAGTATTTTTAAAACATCTCCCATGCACTTTTTCTTCTTCGGAAACCATAAGGGTTTATGATTTTGTATGTTTTTCATGAGTTACTAGTAGTCGAAATTTCAACATTTCTCTAACCAAAGTTGCAAGGTTTATCGGAGAATGAGCCTCTATTGCTTAAAGAGAACTTATAGCGGTAGGAATAAGCTTAGTTGAATCCAGTGAATGTGGGTGGTGACATGTATGCCGCGGGTGTCGACAGTGACCAAAAATATTCTATGAAAGTGTTTTCTTGGAACAAACTTTACACACTGCACATTTGTGCGTATTGAAGATTGGGTATTGTTAAGTTGCACATTCAGCCAAAGTGGTTCCATTTAATCGAACACACCTTGCCCGAGACCTTGCCCCATTATTAAATAGCAATCCCTTTACTTAATCAGAGCTCACCATTAACACTTTTGATCGCTGGTCCAAGACGTACAATTTGACACCTAAACCTTTGAAATCGGACAAAGTTGAAAACTTGACCTTTCTTTTGACCTTTGACCCCTAAGGAAGGGTCGGATGACGGGGTCACCATTGACACTTATGATCGCTGGTTCAAGACCAACAGTTTGACACCTTAACCTTTGAAATCGGACAAAGTTGAAAATTTGACCTTTCCGTTGAACTTTGACCGCCAAGGAAGGGTCGGACGACGGGGTCACAATTGACCCTTTTGATCGTTTGTCCAAGGCGAACAACTTGATACCTTAACCTCTGAAGGAAGGGTCGGACGACGGGGTCACAATTGACACTTTTGATCGTTGGCCCAAGACGAACAATTTGACACCTCAAACGTTGAAATCTGACAAGGTTGAAAATTTGACCATTTTTATTTGACTCCTGTGACTCCATTTGACCCCACACATTTTTGTCACCCCATAACTTTTGTAGACAATGTAAAGACAATTCATGTCCCTAAGTTGCATGACTATACCTTGTAACGTATTTGAGTTGAAACTTTTTTCGTGAAAATCAACTTTTTGACCCTGTGACCCCTACGTGACCTTTGAGGGGTCAGGGGTCAGGTGACATAAATGGGAGATAACCCTGGTCCTTTCACCCAAGTTTGATATAAACTTGGATGGATTGAGCATGATACAAAAAGATATTGGTCGAGCTATGAGTTTTACGAAATATCGTGCGAGACGCGCAGCGTCGAGCTCGATATTTCTAAAACTCATAGCGAGACCAATATCTTTGAGTATCATGCGAAAAAATCCATCCATTTTTTTGGAAATCGGACAGCTCAGAACATAATAATGGTCAAAATCGGTCATTGTATGCCGGAGATATAAGTCATCAAAGTGTTGCCGGAAAGAAAGAAAGAAAGAAACTCGTGGAAAACAGAACCCTGCCGAAGCCTTCGGCAGGGTAATCAAAAATTAAATGTAAAAGAAAGAAAAAACTTTTTGAGTATTTTTCTTTTTCATCCAGCAAGACTTTCTTAAAGATATTTTATGTTGATGAAATGTGATGTGCTTATATGCAATATTTTAG
>JXSR01S014145.1:54579-77064 GCA_000969725.1 Ophiothrix spiculata | reverse complement strand
AAAACAAAACAATGTTCAAAAAATGCTTCTTTGAAGTCATTTTTTTTTTTTGCTAACGGGCTTTCGTGCATGGGTTACTGAGCCGGTGGCTCTCTGGTTACTATAATGTTAAACTTGTCAAATATGTTAAAAAAGTTTTTTAGCTCATGGCAACCATCAATGGACTCTCTTACCCCTTAAATCTTTTTATACAAATAATGAATGTTTATGAGTGCAATGGTACAAATATTCCATGAGGTGAAAGATTAAATGCTCCATTCAAACGAGGCAAAGCCGAGTTGAATGCGACATTTGATCTTTCACCAAATGAAATATTTGTTCCATTGACACGAAAAAGAAACATTCATTATTTGTTTTATATGACAGCTAAATAAATCTTTGTAAACGAAACAAACCGGCACTGAACTGTACATGCCGACTTCAATGCAACGGCGCACCTAATGTTGCGCCTGCGGACTGTGCAAGCGTAGTCAATTTAAAATTACGCCTGCGACAGATGTTGCGTCAAAAAAGGTAACGGTTGAATGTATCAAAATTTGTGCATGGCACTATTGCACGGTTGGTGACGTTTAGGCCTACTGTCAAAAAATATTTATTTAGCTGTTATATAATTATCATTAATGTTACTAGGAATACTGACTTTGAGCGCTTGATTAGGTAGCTTGGCTTTATTCTAGTGGTAATGGAATAAATGTAAAGCGCTTTGATCAATTATGGAAAGGCGCTATATAAGTAGCGACATTTATTTAATGATAAAATAATTTTGATTTTTGCTGATGGCTGTATATGTTAAGGGGTGCTTATGGGTAAAGCTACATTCCCAGAACAATTGTGAGTGTTCATTTAGGGAAAAAACATGAACTTACATTTTTCACTTTATTTCAAATGGCTATACTTTTTTGTGCCATTGTATATATGAACTTGCTCGAGAAACACATTGAGGCAAGCTGTGTATTAGGCTAATGAAACTTGATTATTAGTTTCCCGTCGCCCGCTCGTGAATCTCTTTCCTTGCAGCCAAAAAAAAATCATTATTTTTAAAATATTTTATTATTTGCATTTTTCATTCAAATTTTCACAATTTGACCAATTTTACCAAAAAATACATACCGAAAAGTAAAATCTAGCGCATGTATGACATATTCGAACGTCAATCGGCCCCTATAAGAGTCTTTCAAACTGGAAGACCGCAATGCCCTTTATGTTCCTACTCATGAGACATCGCGTAAAAACGTAAAAAAATTTTCCACTTTATACATAACAATTTATATTTTTGTTGTTATATTCTAAAAAGTTATTCTTTTCTGTACAATAATCTGAAGAAAAAAATATTATGTTTTTTCGATATGTTATTATCAGTTTAAGTTAACGAAGGGGGTTACAAGATTCCATGGACTATTATTTCTGTAGTTGAACAATTGTGTTTTGTTGATATTCTTGCAAAATCATGGGAAAGTATTAAGGGAGTTCATGATGAGCACGTCTACGTTAGCAGGTCTGTTACCGAATTCGCCATCACCGACATTCTCATAGAATCCTTTGTCAGTGTAAAGAAAAATACGGGCTTTTGGTTGCATTTAGAACCATGTCTGGGGTACTGCACTCTGAATGTTTTTTTACACTCTCAGAGGAATGTTTGTTTGGCCAATGATAATAATAAACACGCCTGTAAACAACTAGGTAGCACTAAATCACCAACTCTGCTCACATTGTTGTACCAGATCTGAAGACTTTTGCAAATAAACTTGAACTTGACTACAGGAAAGTGTATTGTTGTTTTAATTGGTGCTCCAATATACCCTTTACACAAATCTTAAACATATAGAATGTTGTACCTATGGTAGGCCTATACACGCAATAAATGCAACAAACCATCACAAATAATGAAAGTTTAGAAAATAATGAATTTGTCCAAAATAATGAATAATGAAATCATGACCTCATATTTTTTGGAAAAGATGTGACGGGAAACTAATAATCAAGTTTCATTAGCCTTAGTCTTTTTATCTGAGAGTTGTGAAAGCAACAGTAGCATCATTTGTATTCATCAAGTATCCAAGACTCAGAGACATAGCTTGTAATTCTCTAATCCAATTGGTTGAAAGCTAAAGTATTATATAACTGTGCTGTGTAGTTAAAGCCTAGAAATAAGCCCGATCGCATATTTCAAGTGTAATCACTACAAATGTGACTGCTATTTCGTGTGTATTTTAAGGTGCATGCTTTCTCATACAGATTTATTCTCAACCAAGCGATACGGTTTAACCGTTAATTGATTTGTAGATTTTTTTTCTTCAAAATATGTTTATTTTCTATCAATAATTAGCCTACCTTGTGATTTAGGTATAAATTTGTTACCTGTTGTTTTTATGCAATATGGAAGATATCCTTTGTTGGGAGCTGTATCATATTTGGCCTATGGTCTTATGTGATACAGCACCCAACCATACATGTAGATATCTTTCTAAACAAACAGGGGTTAACTTATATTATCACTCATTAGATAAAAATACAACAATTTCATTGGTTAATAACTGAAAAGGATATTTCCGTATCATATCATAACTTCAGGGTTCTATATGTGACCCGTCATATCGAAAGGTACCTTAAGGTCGGCAAAATCAAAATGGAGTTTTTGGTCTCATCTGAAAGCTGAAATTTTAAGCTTTGAAATGACACCTTACTTTTGGTTATTGGATGTTTGGTTGCAAAGTTACATCAAAATTGGCAAAAGGCATCGGGCTGATTCGGAAAACTATAGTTCTGAGAAAATCAAGTTTGAAGTTTTCGTACTAAGTAAAACTTTAATGGGGAAAGGATTTTTATATCGATTTTTAAAACATTTGTCTTATGTTTTGGATGTTGAAACCTGATTAATATGATAGAATACACTTCAAAGGTAATATTTATGATGAAATTAGAATTTCGACCTTGGACTATGCTCAGCTTCAATGGCCCGTATCTCGTAATTTACTATGCCGGTATTAAGGTACCTTTAGATATGACGGGACACATATGATACGAAATCCTCTATATGTGATACGAAAACTCGTATCATACAGCTCTTTCACCAGTCCAACTCGTATCGCTTTTGGAACATGATAGCTGTATTACAAAGCGCGCACAGCTGCCGTGCGTGTGAGACTAACAGCTACGCGTTGTCCTACGCGATGCCGATAGAAAGGATGGCATAGCTGTCAATCAAACCTGGAAAATTACAAATCTAAAATTGATTGCAATGTTATAAAAATAACAATTTTCCAAGCATTTTTCCTAGTATTTTCAAATTTTTGCTATCAACGTTTGTGTTTACTGAATGATAAATTCGTTATCCCCTGTTTGTTCTCATGCAATACGAAAAATATTAATGGTTTGGGTTCGTATCACACTCGGCTTTCAGCCTCGTGTGATACGAACCCAAACCATTAATACTTTCTCGTATTGCTTGAACAAACAGGGGTTAACTTATAATCTGTCTATTAAGATGCTGGTTAATTTGTTCAGCATTTCTCAAACAAAAACTATATTTCAAAGAATATTTTAATGGTAATATGCATCGAAAAAATGTTAAAAAGTTTACATAACCTAGAATTTTATACTGACAATCCATGTGGATTTTTTTTAAACAATGAAGATTTAGCATGCTATCAACTGACCGCTCCCATATCTTGCCAATGTTTTTTCATGTATGTCATGCAAATTTACAAGTAAATGTTTGGAAAGATAAGGTAGGCAGATGGAGCGATTATGGCATAAAATGTGTGTAAACTAGTTGAAGCTGTTGGACAAATTGTCCCCAGCCTACCCCTCAAATTATGCTAGCAATTGTATACACGTCAGGGTCAAGCCAAGAAAAACAACCCCCCAAAATACCTCCTTTGATTGAAGAACACCCACCCTGGGGACCGTCAAATATTGTTCTTGCAGTTAGTAGCAAAATAATATTTGCATTTTCTTCGAAGGGGCAGATGGTTTGCCCCAGGCCACGCCTTCCATCTTGAGCAAGACAAAATGGATTTGAAGTGACATCGGACGGACTGTTTGGTCTTTTGTTATAAATCCCCCCAGTGCTTGGAGGACATTATGTAGCATAAGGGGAGCTTTTTTGTTCCTGCTTTATATACTTTATTCCTATTTAGATGCTCTATTACAATTAAGAGTGGGGAGTTGTATAGACGTGGTGTAATAATATTTAGTCTTTCCCCCTATTCAAAGCTTTGGGTTGGCTATTATATGACGGAGGTGCTAATTATCCCTGTAGGGACTAGAGCTAAACCGGCATATGTTGTATAGAGTATTGGTAATTCAAAACATGGAATTAAAATGTTCTTTTTGGATATATTTGGAATAGAAAATTGTATTTTTTTCAATGTTTCATGTTTTGTTTAGTTAATGTTTAAAAAAAGCTTCTTTTGAATGACAGTCACTTTGTAAGCCATTTTAAATAATTGAAAGCTGTATGTAAGAACATGAATAAACATTGGGGTTTAAATGTGGAAAGTAGTTTACTTTTGTTACAAAGAGGTTATTTTTTTAAATGAATAACTTTTTATAGAAACAGCCTTTTGATTAAGTGATGGCAATTGTTATGTTAAGTCTTGGATATATTTGGAATCATTTTAAATGATGCATCTTGTAGCTTGTATGTAGAGTTTTAGAAGTGTTGTACATGAATGAATTTTTTTTAGATAGAAACATTTTAGGACAAAGAAGTTTACTTCATGCATTTCATTTTAAATTAGGGATTGGTTTGGGGTTTTGTTTCTCCGTCCAACTCCCCTTTGCATATGATTGTACTTAATAAATCAAATCTGATATCTGGTAGAAAGTTTACTATCTTTGTTTTTGTTTGATAAAATATGGTCTATATTAAGCTTAGTCTATATAGAGTCAGTATATATTATACTGAAAGATTTATTTTTTGAGTAACAGATTTTTAAAAAAGATTTTTTTGAATAATTTGGAGTGAATTCAGTATAATTTGCCCTTGAATGGTAATCAAGCCTTTTTTTCTAGAAATTACAGGAGCTTTGTCAACCATTCTCCTGAGTTTGGCGAGGAGTGAAATAAGGAGCTCAATTTCAAATATTCCTATCAACAGTTTTTGTGTTGTAATAGGTTATTAGGTTTAGGTACTAGATGAAAGTTGTTGGTAACTTTCCAGATCCACTACCGCTCCAATGTTTTCCAAATTAAGAGGGATTTTTTCTAGTTCTTTAGTGTATTGTTTTTTAGGCTTGACAAAAACGTATGAAGCAGCTTTTGTTTTAAGTATACGGGCCTTTGTGCAGAAATCTGAACTCTGGATCTACTTCTAAATGATAAAAATGCAAATTTATTTATTATTCCAGTTAAATGTTATGAAATTTTCTTGATAGTGCCATTATTTGGTTTGCCAAAAGCAGTTGAAGCAAAGCTCTTGTCTCTTGTTTTAAGTAGACTCGCCGTGTGTCTGTGGTATGATATACTGGGACACTTGCTATCAGAAATCACAAATGGCTGCTTTGTGTAGAAATGGATTTAATTTTATTTTGGCAAAACTAACTATTCTGATTACTGTCCACTATGCTTGGTGAAAGTGTATAAATTTCGGAACTACTTTCAAATTGGCATTTGCCAAAAATATATATATATTTAAAATCCCCAATTCAAGCTATAAAGACACTGAATGTGAATGATTTGCTCTGAATTACTAACTACTGATGATAGTTAAGTATTATGTATAATGATATTTACCTAGAGGGTTTACGGCACAAAATAGCCTGCCTATGCTTTTACATGTAAAAGTAAGGGCGAAAATCATCATTTTTTAGCCAAATTATTGAATAGCTCCACTTCTCACCTTATTTTTCTACTAGAATATGATATATCTGATCAGATAAGATGCATTTTTAAAGGGGTTTATCGGCTTGATTTCGCGGGAGCCCATCCTGGAATGCTGTAGACCTGCTAATTCCGCCATATTTGTTCAGTGCTTCCAGTACGTCTGAGGGTGGAATAAAAAGTAAAATTATTAAAAGTTGATCAAATCATGGAATATGTGCATTGTTTGTGATTGGATGCCAAGAAAATAATTTAGACAAAATATTTATCCAAAAAATTGGACCAACCCAAGGTGATTTTCATTGTTTTTCACACTTATTTTTAGGAACTACCAACAGTGGTTTGTTCAGGCTGAGTTCAAAACACTTAGGGTTGGGCGATATTATTTTGTGAAGTACATCCTTCAAATGGTGAAATACTTTCTAAAGTGGAAATTCATAAGTGTAAAACCTGAAAAATTTAGTTGTCGGATTAAAATAACTAACCTTAAATTTACGAAGTGCTTTTCAGGTTGGAAATGCTATCTACTGATGATAGTTAAAAATATTTGACTCATGAAATAATATATCTTATTTATATTCAAGTTATCTGTAATTTAAAGTGAGCAAGATGTAAAAAAGCTAGTGTTTCGGGAGGGAAAAATACCCAGGGGGGAGGCTACTTAGTACAAAAGGGGGTCATAGGGACGTGCCTTAAATTTGGGTAGAAAAATCAGGCTCTGGTATTTCAATCGGTCCTTTTCTTTGCAAAATGTGGTATTGTGATGGGTTTTATTTTCAAAATTGTCCAAACTTTGCGCCAAATAAATTAGAGCATTTCTTTGTAAAACTTTATAGACAATTATTTGTGCCAAAATAGTGCAAGTTTGGGCATAAACATGCAATTTTTGAATAAATTTGACCCACAATTTAGGAGATCTGGTTTATGATGGGTCCCCTTTTCTTGAAAATGTGTATTTGGATGGGTGGCTTTTCAAGTTTTGCAGAGGTACGTCCCTACCCAAACCAAATCTGAGTACACCCCTGGGAAAAAAATGCTAATAGCAAGTAGCAGCTTTTGATTAGACCAACTTATTCAATGTGATACAAAGTTGAAATTGAGGAGTGTGCCTCCACTTTGTCAAAAGTCTCTGCTTCAAATTCATAGATAGCTGTCTGAATTAATTCCCTGAGGCCATCACAAAAGCTGGCATTATGTCAGCCCTAGAAGGGTAGGTATGGTGCTCTTGAACTTGGTTTTGAAATGTATGCAGCCTAGGGGGGTGGGGGGGGGGGGTCATGTCTCAAACCTGTAAATTGGAGTGAACATCTATATCTGGTATGACATCTTTGCTGCATAATTTTTCTATTTGAGTATGATCTCAAAATGATAAAACATGAGTAAGGTGATCAAATTTGGTAGAAACTCTGACTGAAAATGTGAGCAAAGCGATGAAAATAATCCAATTATTTGGGAAAAAATTATTATGGAAATTATTATGAAATCGACTTACTGAGGTCTCTAGTTGTAAAACGTTTATCTATTATGTGATATTTTTCCAAAACAGCAAATGGGTGCTGCCCTTGGAGTCGCTTGGAAAAAAAAAGGTGGTATTTATGCTTGTCAGAACCCAAGTCAGAGCTTATCAAAATTGAACCCTAAATTGTGTAGTCGTTGATAGAAAATTGCACCCTTAATAATGTGAGATGGTGAAAATCGCGCACCAAATGGTGTAGTGGCATAAGTTTGTATTGACCTTTTCTAACAAAGTAGATATCAAAGCATATTGAATTGTATGTATAATTTTTGTTCATAAAAATAAATCATTTCAGTGTCTTGTGCTTTTATTTGTCATTTACATGAAGTCTTTCCTTATATATTCTTTTGTTTTTAGACCTTTTATGCAAATCATGTACAGTATGATGTCAGATGACCAACACCAAGTAAAATGTGGCCCTTACTGTTTGAGGTGGCTTGAATTTACAACCCTTTAATTGCGTAAATTGTGCTGAAAACGACCTTTTTGTCCCCTAAAAATGTAGATGCCACTGGTGGGTCTAAATCAGACCCTTTTACATCGTTTCTTATCATGACTGGTGGGTCAAACTTAGACCATTTTGCACCATTTTTTTATGATAAACATGTCTACTACATTATTCTTTGAGCCCCCCTAGGGGGATGCTCATGATTATAGCGAAGTAAGACTTTTCTTTTTTATACCTGATGTGTCCTTACCCCTTTTATCGCTGAGCCAGTCTGTTATAAGAAATACATTGATAGCAAAATAGGGGCAGTTGGTTACAGGGGTAGTGATGATAACCTTGATATTGTTTACATTGATGGTTAGTGGGGTTTTAGTTTATTGTTTTATAATTGATGAAATTGGTGATCTATCCGTACTTGAATGTGGGTAAGGACAGAGTGACCACAGCTTGGAAACAAGTGTCTGCTTTTGAACTTGAGGAAGGGGCATAATGTTATTGTTTGTTTGATTGTCTGCTTGCATGGGTTGTGTTGTAATGGATGATCAGAATGATTCAATGAGAGTTACATGGTCAGGTTCAGGGCAAGTTGGGATAGAATTCTATGTGGTGTTATGGTACCACAGATGGTGCTTTAGATTCAATTGATCTTGAACTTGAAATAGATATGGTGGATGAGGAAGGGGTGATGGATGAGTTTATAAAGATGCGACAATGACCGGTATTTGTTATGGTTGATGACCATTGGCCGTTATGTTGTAGGGGATTTTGAATTTGAAGGTGAGGATTTTTGACACATGTTAGAGAAAGAAGTAATGGTCTACTTGATCTTTTGTTTTGTGGATCAATGATTGAAATAGATCCGGGATGGGGGTCACTCAAATATAATGTTGCAGGCATAGCGTGACCAAGAAAAAGGTGAATTAGGGTTGTTTTTGAGGAATGAAGGGTGAATCAGACTGACACCATTAAGGGTATCAATTTTGAGGCAATTTTCAAGAAATAGGGTACTTTTTCAAACCCTTGTGTGAAAACAGTATTGATAAAATCCTGATTTAGGGTGTGAATAGGGGAAAAAAGGATATATTTTGGCTTCAGAACCCTCCACCCTAGTTGTATTTTGAAAAACTGTGGTCATGCTATGCCTGCAACATTATACTTGAGTGGCCCCTCCCCCCACCCTGGGAATAGATCTGGGATTCAAACAAGGAAGGGGCAATGGAGTTTAGGTGACAATGACCCATTTTTCATGACCGCTGGCTTTTATGTGGAAGTTGAAGCGTAGAAAACTGGGGATTTGGGACATATGTTAGAGGAAAAGCTTTGTAATTTCAAACCTGTTTCTCAGATCAATTATGGAAGAAGACCTATGATTTAAGCAAAGAAAGGCCAGGGTATTGGACATTGGGGATGGAGTTATAAAGAATAATAATGACCCCATGTGTGATGACCATGCTTATGAAAATGCAACCATAATGATAAAAACGAGCCAATACAGGCTCGTTTTCAGAACGTAATATGCACGTCTTTGCTCATTTGACATAAACTGAGCTCAGTTAACAATGGTTAATAGTGCGTAATTAAAGCCTCAAGCTCTTTTAAGATCTTTATTCTAAGCAAAAGTAATTAATTGCAATCTCAAACACACATTTTTTTACTAGCTTGTTAAAAAAATAGCAAATATAAGCTTGTACTTACTTATACGTTCATTAATTTACAAGCTTGTAAATTTTAGGAACTCGGAAATGATCAGAAATGTCTTTAACTTATCGATGATTAGTGATTTATAAGTATTGTGCTTTTCAATCTGTCAAAACTTGGAAGATTGTTGCAATTGAAGGTGGGCAACACCGGGCGGGGGAGGGGGGGGGGAGCACTGTATTAATGGTTTGATCATGTGGTCATGCAAACTGGCCCTTCCATCGTGGGAACTTCAAACATTTTGTAATTAGAGATAAATACATGGATCATGTACTAATTCATCGTTAAGTACTTTCATAGATCATGTTCAACTGGTCACTCATGTTTGGAACACAACATACCACGGGAAAGCAGATTGAATGGTGAATGGAAGAAATGGAGGGGATTATGTTTGAATGAATGAGATGGATTCAACTGGTCAAGTCATGTTAGGAGCACAGCATACCATGGAAAGCCAATTGAATGGTGAATAGAAGGAATGAGGAGGGGATTATATTTGAATGAATGAGATAGAAGACTTGCTTACATTCTACAGTCAAGTGTGGGATTTTTGAACCGGTGGTCAAGTCAAAGTCCAAACTGGACAATGATGATACACACATACACTGAGTGAGTGATGTATGCACCAAAGAAAGTGATGTATTCTTGAACTTGGATTAGTAGATGGATTACATGGATAATCATTACAACCTTGGTGACAATGTTAGGTCAAGTTTAAATGGTGTTTGGTTTGCTTAAATGGTGAAAGCACCTTCTGTTACCAGTTGGAACAACTTGTTGGGGTGTGTTGGGAACATTGATAATACAAAATGCATCAAGTGATTAAAGGGGATTAAAGGCATTAGCTATGATTCCACTTGGAAATGAAAACTTGGGAAAAGCTCATTTGAATCAAAAATAGATACACTTTCGCCGGAAAGTATTTCTGCACAAAACCTTTAGTCATATAACAAGAGGTGTTTAGGCCTACTGACTTTCATTATAATTGTTTGACAAAATCTATATTGTATGTTTATCTACAACAACAACAACACATATTTAGGACGCTATAGTATTAAACAATGTAACATAGCGTTTACACAAAAAAAGAATAATATATGCAAAGTTAAAACAAGAAAGTCAATTTTTCTTCAATTTTTCTTAAACACCTCCACTGACTGAACAGTTTAAGTATTATGTGTGGTGAAAGATTGTTCCAAGCTCGTGCTGTGCAGGCAGCAAAACTACGATCTCCAATGGCAAGGTTTGTCTTTGGGATAACCAAACGAGTTGTATCCATGGAGGATCGTAAAGCACGGGCTGGAACAAACACAGAAAACTGTTCAGCCAGATAGGGTGGGGCTAGGTTGTTAAAAGCCTTAAAAACATAAAGAACAATTTTGAAAACAAATCTATAGAATCAGAGCAGAATTGAACTCAATGCATTTGAAAATATGGTGTAAAATACATATTTAACAATTTAGCCTGCACATAAAAATAGAGTTAAATACATTTCTGCACATTTGTTTGAAAACTTAAAACCTGAAAACATTTTATCCGGTCGCACATCTATAGGTGATCATGGCTAATGCCTTTAATGAATGTACTCTGTTTTTGTATTTGTGTGTGTTTGAACTTGACCATGGATGAGATGGAGCAGCAATCTGATGTGAGTGACAATGTTTGTTTAGATGGCAAACTTGGTATTGGTGTCATGGTAGCTTATGTGGTGTGGTATTCACAAGTGGTCAGTGAAGAAGCACGATGGATGAGATATCTTGAATGTTTGTGACAAGAATAGTGGTAAGTTGTTAAAACTTAAAATCAAAGGCATGAAATGACATTTTATTGGAGAATAGAATCTACTAACAGGACTTTTTTGCCATGTATTTTAGATGCAGCATTGATATATAGAAATAGCAATGTGAGGGACTAGCCCTGTTTACAGTACCTTGTCCAACATCCACTCAGTTTCCAACATCCCTTGGCCACACTGAACTGATTACACTGAGCTGAGCTGCTGGGTCCGTGGGAGGGATGATGAGGGGAACGGTACTAATTCTATGAGGGACTGGAAAGTTTAGTGCACCTTTTTATACTTCGAAGGAGATTTTATGTCTGGGAAGTTGTGTTCATTTTGTGTTGTAATTTGGGTATGATTTGGGATATGTTTGTCAGTGCATCTGCAATAGTTGGAAGAGATCCAATGCTTTCCAAATCAAGGACACTGGTTGTGAGGCATGGGTAATGCTGATAGGTCCAAACCATTATAGTTGGCCTTTAAACAAAATGTTTGCTACTAAACATTTGGTCGTGACGTCACTAAATATTTGTGATCAAATTTAAAGTATAAACCGGTAACGATCATTTAAGGCAATGTATATATATGGAAATTCGACACATGTGCAATTTAGCACGGAATTTTATTTGGTCTCAACTCAGTGTTGAAGTTATTTTATTTGAAGTCAATCGTCATTTTGACGTCATGACCAAATGTTTGGTAGTGAAAATTTTGTTTGAAAGCCGACTATAAAGATAATGGCCCATATTCAAAAGTTAATCCAGGAATAACTTTATTCCTGGATTTCTCATTCTTGGGTTGGAGAAAGCCCACAATCCTAAACTAAGTTATATAATCTACAAAGCCTGGAATAACTAATTCGTGAACTAACTTTATTCTTCGTTTGCGAATACCAAATGACCACATCAATGAATTGAAAATAAAG
This sequence comes from Ophiothrix spiculata, assembly GCA_000969725.1. NCBI lineage: Eukaryota > Metazoa > Echinodermata > Ophiuroidea > Amphilepidida > Ophiotrichidae > Ophiothrix > Ophiothrix spiculata. Next base: position 64,874 of record JXSR01S014145.1, on the reverse strand, counting down.
TTATTCATGGATTAAAGTTATTCCCCTTTTGTGAATTCGGGCCAATGTGAATATCTTTAGAATTTTAGAAATGGTATTATTCCACAAGGTCTCTGATGAATAACTCAAGAAATGCATAATTTGGCATTCACAGGCTCTTTGGAATATTATATATTTTTACCAAGTATTTTTTAAAACAAAAGGTCCTCTTTATTACAAGTGTGTGCATTGATTGAATCCTCTTAGATTAAAAGAGAATAGCTAATGAAAATTGAATATGCTAGACAATTATCGTGAGCTTTCAAAGATGCTTTAAGAAGTGTCCATGCTTTAAGGAGCAGATGGGCACTGGTCAGTTGAGTTGCCATTGGTCATCTAACGAAGAAAGGACAAGATGGACAGCCAAAATCCCTTGGCTCAAACCTGGCCTGAGGCGGTCATTTGTAAGAAATTACTAGTCAATTATTACATTGCAAATAAAGAGATGAAAGAGCGGAGTTATGAATGTTGGGTAATACAAAAGAAGATATTGGGACCTTCCCATCATGCAATTCTTCCCAGGTATTTTTTGTATAGGGAAGTGTTTCAAGCTTTAGTGATGAATTTTGAATGAAATGCAAGATTACAATAACTGATAATTAATAATTTGTGTACCGCCGCGGCAAAAGGGTCCAGTTGTCGGCTCGTACATGTTGCTCCTTGTAGCATATCTAATGTATAGTATTTGTATACATCAGATATGCTACAATGAGCTACATGTAGGAGTCGACAACTGGACCCTTTTGCCGCAGCGGTACACATTTAGGGTAGTTTCGTCACTAAACCGTGAAATAATTTTTTGTACCAAAAATCCCAATGGAAGCAAGGCATGATGGGAAGGCCCTGACATCTTCTTTTGGTAATACTACTACTAGAACAGAGAATAATATTTATGACTTTGTTTTGTGATCCAAGTGTAAAGTGTTACTTAGCTTAGAGGAGAAGTTAAGGATTTTATAATTTGCTTCGGGCTATTTTTGAGTAGAATTTTTTTTGTCTTTTTTGTATGCAGTGATCAATATGGGACATCTGTAGGCTTCTCAAGTGGCAGAAGAAGTAAAATAGAAATCTGTTTGATTATTTATTTGCATTTTAACACCCATCGTTTCCTCAATTACATGGCTTATGCTTTTGTTATTTACATTGTAGTACATACCAAACTGGACATTTGGTTGCTGTACGTTGGATATTTCAAAGTACAGTTCAATTTCTTTTTGACTTGAATAATTTATCGTATCTTGTGTGATTGACCAAATGGTTTTTATTTAAATTAGATTGAGTTTGATTGATATTAGGTTAGGTATCAAACACGCCACAGAGTTGTTCATCGCGAATCAACAATGATGTATCCATGCGTCTGCGTATTTTTATCGCGCGAGGGTGGCTTTAGCCACTGCAGCGTGATAAAAATACGCTGACGCATCGGATGCAGAGTTGTTGATTCGCAATGAACAACTCTGTGGCGTGTTTGAATACATTTCAACAACGAAAATCTTTGAAGACTTGTGAATTAAATTCTAAATGTTTTCAATTTAACAGACAGACCTATTCATCTTCATAAAAATATTTAGCATATCTGAAGCGAAGCGCTAATTTGTGAATGTTTGCTCCTTTGACGTTATCAATTTTTCAACTTTTGCACGTACTATAAGTGCTCGACGCGTGATGACCAGTGCGCCGTCTTTTGGGGGGCTGCATAAATGCACTTCCGTAAATGCCGCCCCGTGCATGACGTGCTAATTTGAATATCAACTGTGGATTCATCACGAATCAACAACGGTACGCTCCTGTATAAAGAGATATAGTGAGTTGTTGAATATAACTTATACAAATGATCAATAGCAAAGTTTTCTTACTTCTCCTATCTTTGTTGTACTGTTTCAAATCATAGATTCATGTTTTTTTAACTTCATGATTTAGCCCAGATTCACAAAAATATTTGATCAGTATGAATGGGTCATTGCAAAAAAACCCTTTGATGTGGACATCTGAAAAGTTGCTTTTCTGTTCAGTATGCATAATTCCCTTAACCATAGGAAATGGGCTGCAAAAATAACCCTAAAGCCTACTGGCCCAATTACTGTCAGTCACTTGTATCTAAACATTTGAGCCTTAGTGTAACACCAGGATCAACAAGTACTTATAAAGCTGTCATTACATGCTTTGTATCAAATCATACACCCTTCCTAACTAGTTTCTGATTGATGTACATAAACATCCGGAAGGTCCTGTGAATTTTACCCCTTCCTCAAAAGAATGACCAGATCTGTAAACAGAGAACATGACTGGCCACAGATTGACCGTCACAAACTGTATCAGCCATTGGGGTTTACCCATCAACCCCATTCCAACAATGGCCAAAACTAGGCCATCTGACTGACCCACACTCCCCATACCCATTACCCAGAGTCATAATATTAGGACAGCCATGCCCCTTGCAATAGAGTCCCAACCGTTGTCGTTTATTGGTTATTCATATCAAATAAATTGCCAAAGTCATAATATTATGGGCAAAACTGCCTGCAAAAATGTCCCCTATTAGTTCTGACCCATCATAGACCATTACTATAAAAATATCTGCAAGGTATGTTGTTGACCTATACTCTTTTCCCCTTCCTTTAAGAATAGAAAAATGACCATAATGGCTTTTGATCCCTTCAGATATGTTGCCGGAAAATGTCGCAACAAGGGGCAGGAACAGTGTGAAATTCCTGACCCATATATGGCGTGTTTTTACTTATATTTGGGGTAAATTTGTGGAAACAATGGAAAATGTGTCAAGAAAACATGACAAGTAAACTTACTTTCGAATAAAGTGCACTTTTAGGAATTCCTTTCAATATCTAACCCTTTACAGTCTGACCACTTTTTCCACCCCAGGCTGAAGGCATTTTAGCTTTTCAGCAGAAGTGGGAAGGATATCACCTTTATTTTACATTAATTTGGCTCAAGGTATACGAATGAAACTTTACAATTGCTTTATGTAGGTGATGACCCTTCATTAAAATATGGGAAAAGTGTATGTTAAATTTTTCACCAGATCGGAATACCTACCTTTAAGACTTAGTGTTTGGGGTTAGTTATCGGGTAGGGTGATATTCAGAAATTAGGGTAAGTGAAAGTGAAACTATCACACTTCTACTTGGGTATGATGTTGTAGACCTTGATTGATTTTCAGGTATAGGTGATGGGCAATCTACACGGGAAAGCAGATCCAGATAAATTCGCATCTGCATAGACTGTTTGATGATATCTGAAACTCTAGTCTTGGGAATGGAAAATTGGTTCTAAAAATGGGGCCTAGAGAACTGAAGTGATTCAAAAGTTACTCTTGAGAACTAATAATGAAGTAGTTCAAAGGGAGGTCTTCTAAACAATTGCTGTACTAGCTAGAGCTCCAAATCGTTGTCATTTTGAGATTATGGGCAATAAATTGGTAGCGCAAGTTGGATGTTGTATTTGCCCTGCAACTTTAAATATCTTTTAAGAATGACAAAGTAAATCGAAAGTGTGTCTTGTCAAAAATGTGCTATTTTTGTACTATCTCGTATGAAAAGTTGGAACATCAAATGATGTTTGACATGTTATCATATTGGTCCTTTTAATTAAATCTTGGTCTTGTAATTTGTGCCCCATCGTATGAAAATAAATTCACCTTGTCATATTTAGCATTTGATTAGTGGGGTTGGACATGACAGTCGTGCCGTAAGTTGTTTTCATGTCACATAATGAAGCGTGTCCACTATACAAAGACCGGACTGAGAATGGACTTGTTCGATGTTTTCTTTCCCCCTTCACACCATGTGAAAACAGGACAATGTTGTAGCCCAAACATGCCTCAAAGAATTCAGCGCTCTTTTGTACGGTTTCATGTCCTTGCCCTTTTTTGTCGAGAAAAAGGGGGACACAATCAGGGGACAAAGAAATATGGAGTAGGTCAGTACTATCGGGACTTGGAGGTATTTTCTTGATCTACTTTCATGATCAAAATTAGTTCTTACAGATGTTTGGTCAGCTAGCGACATTCTTCTTATTGTGTTGTGTTCCCTTTTAAATGAGTTTGTTATTGAGAGCAAGGGGATGTAGATTTCTTAATGTGTCTTGTCAATTATGAACTAATTTGTGTAACAAGGCCAAAAATATAAATTGTTGTGTTGCCCGTTGGGTGATTTTTTGTAAAATTGGGTCGGTCGGGACTATTTTTTTACCTTTCCTGAAGGAGATTTTGACCTTTAAAATCCCTGATAAGAGGCATATTACGACATAGCAAGATGATTTTTCAGTTATATCCTGTGTGATACCGAAAATTTGTTAATTTAACACAATTATTGTGAGTTCCTAGAAACGTCAATTTCTGTGCTAGAAACGGCAAGTGTAATAGAAAAAATGTGGTAAAAAAAACCTGTTGGAAAAAGGCAACATAACAATTTTTTTGGCCAAATATAGCTCATCTTGAAGACATGCTGCTGGGTCTGTCAACATGCCTTTGGAAATTTATTTTTCTCGCTTGTTTTCTGACATGACCTAATTCAGATTTTTCCCCATTTGATTTGTTGACAAAATCCTGGTCTTTTTACAAAAATCTGGATGTTGGTGTCCAAGAAATATTAATTTTGGATATTAGTCTATTGACCATATAAAAGCTAACTTCATGTGGATGATATTCTTGAGCTACCTTTTATGTTAAAATTGGCCCTATGCACACAGGCAATGTTAAATGATGGAAAAACATTCTGATTTGTTTTAACTTTTTACTGTGTAATTTCAAGCTCCCTCATGCCCTCATGAGAATAGGATTGGTGAAATCAGGCAGCATAGGACACGATTTACTAAATTTAGGGACTAGGGATTTCTTATTGCAAATTTAGGATACATTATACATTTTACGAGTCTTTCTATTGGCTCATGGATATCTGAAATATTACAAAAATTGTATTTTTACCTTTTCTCAAAAAATAACAAAGGTGATCTTATAGTGATGAACGGTATTGTGTTATTCTGGATCCCGCTGATTTGTAGCAATGTCCTGTAAGTTTACTTGAGGCACTATTTTTCTATGTATTGGAATAATACAGGCGACACTGCCAATGGATACTATTTTTCTATGTATTGGAATAATACAGGCGACACTGCCAATGGATACCGGATGTAATCTGGTAGTATAGAGGCATGTCCAACATCGTCTGCATGGGTGAAATGTGCTGCAGATGTACAATTAATTTGATTTTTGAAAGTGTCCGTATTTTTGTGTGACCTATATTATGTGTCATTAAAGATAGAACGATTAATTGCACCTATCAACTTTATGATTTTTATTTTATCTTTGTATTTCAATTTAACGAGACACTGGTAGAATTGATCAGAATGTTCACACCTATCATAAAAGAACTTTATTACTGAACAATTAATGTCAAAGGTTCAATTTAATAAAACAAGATTGGTATTCATCCAACTTGGATTTTGTGGTTAATCTTTACTTAAAGGTCCAATTCCTGATTTTGATGTGACAAAAACCTGGCCTCTTTTCTTGCTAAATAAAAAGAAGAGTACAACATACATGTATACTTAAAATTTCACTTGATTCTGATCTTTCTTTTCCAAGTTACAACCTATTAAGTAATTTGAAAATCCCCATAGGCTCCTGTGTTGTAATTACTGTTGGGGCCCTGACAATAAATAGAAAATGACACGTTTTCTTGTTTTTCTCAAAAATGCAAGCACATATGAAAGAATGGTTTTGGGATTGTAACATTTACCAGTTGAGGATTCTTACAAGCTAAAAACTCAATTTTGATAGCCGTGACCTTGAGGGTGAAAAGTGGATCATGAATTGCCCCTTTAAATGTGTCCAATCTAGATTCATACACTCTGTGTTATTGAAATTGTAAATCTTATTGGACAGTTAGTAACTTATACGCATTCATTAATATCGGCTAGTTGCACACTGTGTATTGCGTAGTGCGTTGTACAATTGAACATATAACATTGAACACGATTAATATTTCTACCGATTTATGTGATTATTATCGCACGGATAGATTTTCGTATCTTTTTCTGAATAAAATTGGACCTACAGAGGATGGTTAGTCCTTGGTCAGCCCCATCGCTTCGTCGCTCCGCTCCCTCAGCTCTGCTTTTATGCCTTATTAGTTCTTATCTAAGACGCTACGCTCCCAATTCCTAAACTCTTCTTTTACTGAATTTATATTACTTAATTCTATATCAAAATACATCAATCAATCCTATATCTCACTATTTATATAAGTCTTATCTAATTTTTCAATATCACTTTCACTTTCTCTAGTACTATATCCTCTTATCCTCCTTTTTACAATCTATATCTTCTTCCGACTGTTGGGTTGTGTCTTGATCTTCACAACCCCTTTTGTTTGTTCGAATCCTTTCGTTGGTAATCCAACTCTTATGCAGTTGGACCTAGCTGTGAAGAGTGTTGGTCCACATGTATGGCAGGTTTCATTTTAAAAGGTAAATCTAAATTACAATTATTAACATGGGACGATTGATGGTTGTATTTTCTATGTTTTATTGAAATAGCAAACACATTCTAAAATAATTATGCCGTTTAATTTCTTTGCAATTTTATTCTAATCATTGTGGTGTTTGAATTAGATTAATAACTGCTCTTTACTTGGCGCTTGTGAAATTGTACAACAATAATGCACTGCGTGCTGAAGGTGGAGTTGTCCAACTCACTTGGCTGTGCCTTGCGAGTGCGGACAACTTCAACACAAGACTGACGACAAGTACGATGGGAGAGTGGATTCAAAGTAACGAAATGCAAGAACAGCGAGCTTAAAGAGGACACGGTATTTGATTGGCAACTAGTGAAGCTCGCACAGGGTGGGAGTAATATGCTCATACTTTTTCTTTTTAGAAATAAGGCAAGCAGCATGGTTTTGTATTCTTTGAATTATTGCAGGCTAGTGCTGTTGATGTCAAGATTTCAACCAAATTTAGCCGACAAGCTTTACATTCTTATTAATTGGCAGGAGAAGAAAATTTGAGCAGAAAAGCAATTGAAATCGGAAAATAGCAATGCAATTTTCAGTGACTTTTTTTGCCAGCAATGTGCTGAACCTGGAAAAATTTAGAAAATGTTTCCCCCAAAATAAAATCACTGTCACATACTGTAAAACAAGAAATATTTGCGGAAAGAAAATTTTGCGAATTTCAGAATCTGGGATTTTTGGCGGCATTTTAATTTCGCTAATTGCATCAGCATGCCATTGAAATCATTGTACATTATTAATATTAGCGGCAAATTAATTTTGCGACTTTGGGGTATTAGCGAAATTAAATTGCTAGCAAATATTTCTTGTTTTACAGTAACTGCTTTTACCATAAAATGAGTAAAACATAAGATGAATAGTCACTCTCAGCGAATGCAGTCTTAAATGATATGAAAAAGATGGTGTGAATGTAGATCTTGGGCAGTATTTTGAGTCAAATTGATACAAAAATTTAAAATTTTTGCAAAAATTCACACTAATTTGAGGCAAATTTCCTGATTTTTGTTTGAAATTTAGAAAAAATCAAAACTTTGTGACATTTTGCGAAAATTTCAGAAATTTTTTGAAAAACAGACCCATCAAATACCATATTTTGCAAAGAAATGCACCCATTGGCATACCAGACAGCCCGATTTTGCTACCCAAGTTTGCGGCGCATCCCCGCAATCACTTTTGTACGGGGACATACCATGATTAAAATAACCATACCAGTGGCATACAGCAAGCGTATCAATGTCAGCTACAAATGTTCATTTTAATTGTTACATTGAACATAAAGAATACGTTAACAATACCCTATCAATATGCGCCAATCATAACAGACACCCACGCGGCTTGAACTTGCAACAACTTTCCAGGTCACTTCAATATTTCAACATTCCTGACATGGACAACTTAATCCCTTAATTATTAATCTGTCACGAATCAATAAGATTCGTTAATCTCCACCTTGACGCAATATTTCTCAGTTTCGTTTATCAAATCGATATCTTTTCATTCCAGTTGACGGATAATGTTTTCGACTACCAATGCAGCATTATAACTTTTATTTATGGAACTCGTAAACATGTCACTTTATTAAAAAAAAGCTTCATTATAATAAGCTTGCATGTAATTGTTGCGATTAAATGATTAGGCGTAAACAAGTAAAAACGCCACCTGCATGTGATCGTGCTTATGTCAAAATATTGAAAAACATAAGAAAATGGGATTTACTTATCAATTAACCTAACAAATGATCACAATTGCTACACGAAGCATCGTTTGTTAGCAAAGATACAATAAATCTCACTATAACGGCAATAAACTGTGGGTGGTCGTGATTGGCAGTTTGGGACCGCATTTGTTATGCGATTCTCATCGATTTGATGGCATGAGTTTGGTCAAACTTTGTAATGGTTATGTTGACGATGAGTACCGATGGTCTAATTGGTGCTAATGTATGCGTGCTCATGATTCGATGTGGGTAAATCTTTACTTCTAAATCGCATGATACTGCCATGATACATCCAGCTGTTTTGGACGCCTCAAGCTTGGTCTACCCTTAGGTGTTAAGTCCACTTAAATTGTTATAAACACCTTGTAAGCTGTGTAAAATTTCATCAAGTTTGATCCTGTGTTCCTTAAGGGCCATATGTCCTAAGTTTGTCCCTCAGAAGAGACGATATCAGTGTAATAGTGATGTTAGTGTGGATATTACCAAAATTGAGGATGAGAATTTAAAAACTCTTCAAAGTTTGAAATTGAGATTCTTGAAACTTAACTGTATTCGTCCCTTTTGCATTCATGTGTCTGAGGGGTCTGCCTTTCAATCTGACATCATACTTTGTTTGTTTCTTATTTATACTGGGTCCATGTTCAGAGGGAAATTTAAGTATCCCTCTGTTTTTCCTCATGGCCCAGTTACTAGACCATGTCTGAATCTCGATTAGCCTGAAACCCCGGGGAGGGCACTCACGCATATTGGTAATACGGGTATGTGCCGCTGTGGAGACCCCAATTTTCAAGGCTGATCGCCGTTCTACAGCTCTGTATTTTCCTGAAATCTCCGTTCTCAAGATTCCTCATACAAAACTGTTGCGGTTGTTCATTAACACATGTTTTGGGGTCTAAAACCCCAGATTTTCATCAAAGAGGAGTGGTTTTTTTTAAACAAAAACAAAATGTCCGCGTAAAGGGTGCTATACGTTGACCAATACATCAGAAGGCTCTACTTTTGCAATGAACATCAGTTCCCAAGACCCTACATTTTCCACGGTTGGAGAGTCCTCAAGACCCGACTTTTTGCCTAGCTTGTCAGTTCCTTAGCCTCCAAAATTTGTTTTACCGTGGCACACCCCCTGTCAAAAAATAAAGTGAGTGCCCTCCCTGGGCCTGAAACTAAACTAGGGCTGAGGTTAGGTTTGTAGGGTTAGAGTTATGATTAGGGCTCATTCTAGGGTTACTAAATTTAAGGTTTGCATTTTGGACTGAGAAGATTTCTGACAGGCTTGGTTCTTGGTTGTACCTGTCGCTTATCATCTAACTACATTTGATGTCACCCAATAAATTTAGAAAATAATTTTGAAAACTTGACTACCATGTTTTTGAGACATTTCTGACAACTGCTCTTGAATCAATCGGTGTGTTCTTCAGACCAACAATTAATGGGCGATATTAGAATTTACTGCCCAACAGATTTAACTTCAAAAATCTAACCCTAAACCTTATTGTAACTCTAACCATAACTTGGTACAAACAAGGATTTTGCACTGAAGAGGCTCTGGACTAGTCCATCTAGATGTGACAAGCGAGTGCCGTAGGCTTCACATTTGCTAGCTGGGTCCATCAAGATGGATCTCACAAGCGAGTGCCGTAGGCTTTGCATTCGCTAGATCGGTCCATCTAGATGGACTACTATGAACTAGCAAGTGATGTAGGATGCCAGCATTTGCATTGAAAACCAGGAAAGGTAAATTTGACTCATTTTAGAGGGAAGATGTCCTACTACTGCCTACTAGCAATGACACGAGTCAAGCCCAGAGGCCCCAAAATGGAGACAAGCAGTTGGGCAAAAAAACAAGTAAATTTTGACTTTCCCCCTTAAGGAATATTGGACCATTTCAAAGTGATACTTTTCATGACAAAGTGATGATTGGTTCCGAATTCTGCATAAATGGAAAACAAAGATTTTCATGATAATGCATAAATTAATTCCAGACAATGAGTTCACTAATTGTTTGCAATATCTATCTGCATGTGAACCAT
>JXSR01S014145.1:25897-38220 GCA_000969725.1 Ophiothrix spiculata | reverse complement strand
GGCTTATTAGTTTTATAGGCAAAACTGTGTTTGGGCTAAAATTTCGGTAAAGATTGACTTCCGGGTGTAAACCCAGGATCGACGTATTGACTGTCAGATTGAGGCTCTCTCCGAAAATGGCGGACCGTGCAAGTAGTGAATATGGTCCATGAATTCAGCCATTTTTATAGCAATGGAAGATCAAATATTAAAATAAACATTGATTTATTCACATTGAAGTTACCTATATACTAGTATAAATCTTTGATGATTCCAGGTTGTTTCGTATCAAAAATTAGGTTTTTGAATGTTTTTAATTGTGCGGAAATACTTTAGAGTGGGAGTGTAGTCTCGAAGAAAGATGTGTTCAGTAAAATTACCTGAATGTTAAAAGGTTTCCTCAGTCAATAGGCTTGTAGGAAGTTACACATAATGGAAAACTTTTTGATAAAAACCATCTTCAGCACCATAGATTGTCCTGAAGAAAATCTTGAATAAAAATTAGTATTTTTAAGGCCATCCTCAGTTGATAAACAGTGGACTCCTTAGTATATAGTTCTTTGAAATATCAGTCTTGAACATGATTACGACACATTTCTCTTTTTATTTTGAGTTTTCCCTTTAAATTGAGCTAGTTGAATTTGACTTGATACTAACCCGAATCACCACGGCAGCATCACTCGACGGAAAATTTGAATTTATGGTTACTGGATAAATTATACAGCTTGTCCCAAAATTAATGCAACGAGCAAATAAAAAATATAAAAAAATAGTTGCCAAAAGATTAAATCATAGAAATATATGTTTTTCAAAAGTGGAGTAATTACTCTACAACATGCTTTTTGTCCCGTTTCATTTAACCACTTCAGTCTAAAGATATGAAGAATTTAAGAAAGACCTTTAAATTTGCTTTGGTCCGATTTGTAAGTTTAGACTTCCAGCTAAAAAATGCAAACTTGAGATGAAGAGAATTCTGCAAGCAACTAGAGCACAATCAATCCAAACCAATCTTACCTAGTCCGTACCTAACATTAAGTGATGTTTTAAGGTCATCATGTTTAACTTAAATAGGTCAAAATTTTCAATTAAAGTACGGATCTTCCTGATACTCTCATATTCCTTGAATCTGTTACTTATGTTGCGACAATCAGGTAGTTTAGGATACAATTTCGACCAAAAGAGTCGAAAAACAAGGATTCTAATGAAAGATGTCAACCAATAATAGGTCTTTGAACCGAAATCACAGAAGAAAACTGAAGACAAAGGAGTTTAAGAACTCAAGTAAGTTATTGATTCATCTGGCCCATCAAGGGAACGCAACAGGTTGACTAAACCAGATGCAACAACCTGCTTAATATCAGCAGATTATCATTAAATAGAGTCTTTATGTCATGAAATGGGTGCAAGGGATGCTTCTTCTAATCATGTGATGTTTTTAGCAATTTCCATTCAATGTTTGCCCAATGACGTCACCAAAGTTGAAACTTTACAGATTAACAAATCAGAACATCAAGATTTTTCGGGTCTTTACAAAATGTGCATTAACTTTTGATTCAGAGATCCAAATTAAACAAAACAAAAATCCTGTAAAAGCCAATGGTCTACTCTACAATATTATTGTAACGTTTGCTCACCATTGTGCTCTGTTCTCTCAAAATAAAAGTTCAAAGTTTGTTGCGTTTTTATTGGGACACCCTGTACTGTGATGGAAAGATTGTCTGCAATTTCACTGGGTTTTGTTTTTAAGGATATAAATTTGTATGGTCTTGCTGTTTCCATAAGAAAAGTGTCATGTTTTTAACAAAGTGAAATATCGGAATCAGGATGATGGACAAACCCTTTCATATTGGGCAATTATGCTGTCTTCTGTCAATAGCAAATAAGTGTACTTGTATTTATTTTCAGCGAATACATGGAAACATCTTTTAACTATTTTGTTAGGTATTCAAACACGCCACAGAGTTGTTCATCGCTAATCAACAATGATGCAATCATGCGTCTGCATCTTTTTATCGCACGAGGGTGGCTTTAGTCACCCGAGGGTGATCAAAATACACCAACGCATCGGATGCAGAGTTTTTGATTCACGATGAACAACTCTGTGGTGTGTTTGAATATCTTTCGACTACGAAAATCTTCCTGAAAACATATGAATTAAATTCTAAATGCTGTCCATTTAACAGATAGGCCTACTCATCTTCATAAAAATATATCTGAAGCAAAGTGCTAATTTGTGAATGTTTGCTGGTTGATGTTATCAATTTCTCCTAAGCACTGTACTATAAGTGCCCGACGCGCAATGCTCTTTTGTGTACTGCATAAACTCACTTTTGAAAACGCTGTGCCGTATGTGCGTGTCGCGCTAATTGGAATATCAACTGTGGATTCATCATGAATCAACAATGGTAAGCTCCCGTATAAAGAGATACTGTGAGTTGAAAGTTTTTTCATTGATTTTGAACCTTTCTGCAATAAATTTATCTCGCTATCAAATATATGAGAAACAATCAATTCTACAGGGTGTCCCACAAAAAACGCAACAAACTTTGAACTTTTATTTTGAGAGAACAGAGCCCAATGGTGAGCAAACGTTACAATAAAATTATAGAGTAGACCATTGGCTTTTACAGGATTTTTGATTTGTTTAATTTGGATCTCTGAATCAAAAGATATTGCACATTTTGTAAAGACCAGAAACAATTTGGTGGTCTGATTTGTTAATCTGTAAAGTTTTACCTCTGGTGACGTCATTGGGCACACGTTGAATGGAAATTGCTGAAAACATCACAAGATTAGGAGAAGCATCCCTTGAACCCATTTCTTGACATAAGGACTCAATTTAATGATGATCCGGTGATATTAAGCAGAGTGTTGTGCCTGGTTTAGTCAACCTGTTGCGCCCTCTTGACGGGCCAGATGAATCATTAGGTCTTAAACTCCTTTGTCTTCAGTTTTCTTCTGTGGTTTCGGTTAAAGACTTATTATTTGGTTGACATCTTTTATTAGAATCCCTTTTTCGACTCTTTTGGTAGATATTGTATCCTAAACTACCCGAACTTTGAACCAAAAGTAACACAGAGTCAAGGAATATGAGAGTATCAGGAAGATCCGTACTTTAATTGAACATTTTGACCAATTTAAGTTAAAACTGAACTTAAAATATCACTTAATGTTAGGTACAGGTCATGTAAGATTGGTTTGGATTGATTCTGCTCCAGTTGCTTGCAGAATTCTCTTCATTTCAAGTTTGCATTTCTTTTGCTGGAAGTCTAAACTTACAAATCGGACCAAAGTTGATTTAAAGGGCTTTTTTAAATTCTCCATATCTTTAGACTGGAATGGTAAAATGAAACAGGACAAAAACCATGTTGTAGAGTAATTACTCTACTTTTGAAAAACATATATTACTATGATTTAATCTTTTGGCAACCATTTTTTACTATTTTTTATTTGCTCGTTGCATTAATATTGGGACAAGCTGTATTCATTGTGCATTTAGTCAAATATGCATCTTTATATTTTCATTTATTTGAAGTTGCTCATGTTGTAACATGAAGTGTGTCTTAATGTATTTATTCATATTACTAATACCATGTTTTATTCAAAAACATATTAACCTGAAAAAGACAAAACTTCATTGTTTTTGACCTTTATAAAACATGTTTATATAGTTTTATTTTTTCTGTTTAAAGTTTAAAATGTTAAACTCATGTCGTAGTAAGAAGTTAGTAAAAGGCCTGAAATAAATGTTAGATAATTTGTAGTTGTGCTGAAGAGTATATCAAAGATCCAAATAGATATACACCTGACACAAAAATAAACACAGCATGCCTTTAGATCGGCATTGTGTCAAAGTCTGATAATTTGGAACGTTTCCGAAATATACATTTTATTACTACATTTTTGCTCTTTCATAAAACACCACACTTGTGAAAATTCAGTCCAAAATAGCTGTCAATCCATATCTTGAACAGTGTGGACTTGTTGCATCATGGTGTTATTTCAAACTATTAATCACCAGTAAATAGAAAGATTCTATTTTAGGTGTGGAATATCTTGCTGTTATTGTTGTCGTGAAAGATGAAACATTTAGCTTCCGATAAGTGCCATCTTTCGATGTTACAAGTCATAAATTAAATATCTGATCCAAGCTTTTTCTTAAGGTGGCCTAACACAGATAGAATTCCTCTATTTATTTGTCTTATTTTTTTGATATATGGTGTTTTCATATGTGCTGATCACATTTCTGAAATAAAAAAAGGGGGGGGGGGGGGGGGGTCACTGACGTAGTTTTTGAGAAAAATCCACTTCAAAAAAGCTATGTTTTACCGCTTTTTACCATTGACCTCTATGGTAAAATCAAAATAAATAAGGCAAAAACACTTATAATTAAAAAACTGCTCTATTTTTTTCTCTCTTTTTCACATATGTTTTGGTCCTTTTATAATTCTTTTAAAAAAACGTATAAAAAAATATGGTCACCGACTTACTTTTTGAGATATTAAGCAAAATAAAGCAAAAAATTTGTCCATTTTTTTAGCAACTTTAACACCTTAAGCACTGTGCGCTTTGAGCCCTGTGCCGTCAGGAGTAACGCGCATGGTCTTATGCATAAATATAAAAATGACACACGTGTAAGATCGCGTTTTATTAAAGCGCAAGATACAGTACGCCAGAAAGTACGCTAAAAGTCTGGGATAAATACTTTGAAATTGTGTCCAACACCGCTGATATCAGCTCAGTCATGTCCGACACCGTTTCTGTGCTAGGCCACCTTAAGCTGAAATCTCAAAAAAGTGGCTCCTGGTCGTTAAGTTTTCCAGAGAATCAAGAGTCGTGTTATCAGGACCAAGAGCCGCTTCCGAAATTTGATCCCGATTTTGATTTGGAAATCAAGAATTTTATCAATAAAAGAAGAATATTTTTGATTATCTTTTAATGAATAAGCATTGTTTTTTTCAAATAAATGTCTGTTCCCAATTGGAAATCAAGAATTTATCAATAAAAGAAGAATTTTTTTTTGATTATCTTCAAATGAATAAGCATTGTTTATCAAAAAAATGTCCGTTTCCAATCATTTTCTTCACATATTTTGACTCATACTAGATACAAAAAATTGTAAACAACAAGACCCAGGTGCTGTAGTAGGGAAAAATATCGTCACCTGGGGCTCAATTTTGCTGCCCCATCTGGTGCAAAAAGTCGAGAACCATAGGGTTAAAATCACCTGGCGCCCGCTTAAAAAAAAAGCTTGATCTGGTCCCATTGTCAAAAAATCTTTTCCTCTCTATCATACTTCTCTATATATGTTCCAAACAGGGGAATGAATGAGATGAAATCTGGGTTTCATCTACACTCCCGGTCAAAAGTGTTTGCGCACCAAACCTTTAACCAGCCATATCTCGAGAACCGTTCATTATTTGCGCCATATTTTTTCGGATTTATATTTACATACATATATCTAAAAAACTCAACAAGAATTGCATTTATCGCATTTGAAAATATGGCGTGCTAAACATACTGTGTACTTTCTTCTGCACATAATAAACGGAGTTTAAATACATAACTGCACATTTGTTGGAAAACTTTTTACCTGAAAATGTTCTTTACGGCTACACGGTGATAATGAGCATTGAATAATAAACAACATAGGAACATATGAAAAAGTGGCTGTGGTCTATTTGTGTATGGTCTAGGAAATCTGTCATTTTTATGGTTATGGAAGATCGTATATCATAGGAAACATAAATTTCTTATATTGGATACATTAGGCACCTATAAAAAAACATGATTTTTTTTTCACAGTCTTGGTCGTTTGATATAATAATTACGTTTTTGCCCGTATATAAGGGTGCGCAAACACTTTTGACCGGGAGTGTATAATAAAGAATCAAAATTTCCAAATGGAAAAAATAGGTCAAGTATGAAAGTTGTCAATTTATTTGGAGAAAAAAATGATAACGATGCTTGGCATGTTCAGTGTTCCGTTTAGGTCAATAATTTAAAATACTAACAAAACTGATTCCAATTCCAATTGAACATGCAAGATACGCAAAAATAATATTACTTTTAGTTTGACCAATTGTATATGCATGTGATAATGCAGATGTAATAACAAACTCGGACAAGCTTCTAAAAGATTAAGGAGTCCATTTTGATGAGAAAACCAGATGACCCTCAGAAGTGGACAATCAAATTCAACAAAAGCTTACGATAATAATCCAAGCTTTGTTGATGTTAAAACTTGACCCGTTGATTCAGCCAGTTTTGAAAATGAAAGAAAAATTGTAGAAAAATATTGCACACATGCATCTAATTCATGATGCTTTTTGCAGCCATTTCACAAAATGGCAAACCCATTACAATAGGTTTATTTGCCTTATTCCTGTTCTGATAATAATAATCAAACAAAATCAATCGGGGTCCCGTCCCCTAACTGTAAGCCGCTCCATGCACATACGCTAGTCTCGTTACCCTTAACCTCAGCACAAATACAGAACAGCGATTAAACCAAATGTAGAACAGAAGGATTTTATTATCATGGGGGATAGGATTAATCGCTAGACTTCGTATCGGACACCACCGAGACGGGCTTGACGCAGTGATGGACACCTGCACTCGTGTTTGCGCCCCTTTTGCGCACATCTGTTCTTGTATCGCAGCCAATTTGCAAACGCACCCATGACAACACCGAGGTCTTCTCTGGCATGTTATTGAAGTGAGGACTGATGAATACTTTTGTTTGTTGGCTTGGCAAATATTTGATTGGGATTTATATATCAAGTTGCACAGCACTAAAACATACCACCCACCCCTATTGAATTGTTTTTACAAGCAAATTGGCACCAACATTTCAATAACATTGAATGATTTTATAAAAAATGAATTTTGAGTTGTTTGTTTTGGTTTTCAGTTTTTTATGCTAAAATTTCAAACTCAAATTATTGTATCTTTGCTTTATGTTTTTTTTTGAATTCTGCATACATCTCCCACCCCTATTGAATTGTTTTTACAAGCACATTGGCACCAACATTTCAATAACATTGAATGATTTTATAAAAAATGAATTTTGACTTGTTTGTTTTGGTTTTCAGTATATTATGCTTAAATTTCAAACTCAAAAGAACCAAACTATTATATCTTTGCCATATGTTTTTTTTTATTCTGCATACATCTCCCTGTTTCCTTGGGCAAGACACTTTACTCGACTCGCTCCGTGGTTCGGAAATCACGTTAAGCTGTTGGTCCATGTACAAATAGACTCCTTTGTGGGGTATGCATGTCATACAAGTACAGTGTTAAATTGATTGATTGATAAAATGATATTTCATGATTTTTTAATAGATCAACATGAACTTTTTATCTTGGTTTTTGTATACCACCAACATAAACGATGGCCAGTGCTTCATTGTGTACTAGTATACAGATATATACATGTTTCAAAGCTATGGCCACTTAAAGATAATAAACGTTTGAATCCTTTAAATCAAATACATGAATATTCAATATAGCACAATGCACATAAAAATGCAAGACAAACATTTCCACCATTTATTGGTGTGTAATAGCAAACAAAACGTTGAATCAGGTTGGCCATGACACAAGTCACTATTCAATATGAATAAAAAAATTGGTGGACCGCTATTAAATTCACATTAATTCAATCTGCTCGCGGCATTGAATGGATATAAATCAAGCCCTCTTTTGTTAAATGGTCAGACCCCTCGTATAGAAGAGATAGTTTAGGCGGCACGTGTTGGCAGTAGGGAGAGGCGGGTAACCAAAGCTGGGGGCGCTGTGTCGTCGCAACTCCCTTGTGACTTTGCCTGGAGGACATGTTTGGGTGAATCTTCTGTTACAAGTTTATGAGGGGATATTAGAAATGTGAGTTTTTGGAAGGGGAGTTGTTATAGGTGTACTCATGGTGACGTGACTCAATAAAAAGTGGTTTAGGATGCTTTTTTAGGATGCTACCCAGACAATGTATAGGCAGATATTTTGGCCTTTCTACAATTTCAGAAGGTTTGAAGTGGTTAAATTATTTTGAAATTATGTAGTGTTCTTAATGGTATTACTCTCCCATTCAAAAAAAAAATGAAAGAAAAAAAAAAGAAAAATAGAAAATTTGAATAAAAAAAACTCCACAAGTTTTTCAGTGGACTGTTAGCCCTTTCCTACTCTTTTTTAAAACTTCAATCCTTAAAAAAATATTACTTCATCACTGCTCATTGAATTCAAACTAAATTACCAACCTTTAGATTGTTCCTCTATAATTCCTGACATGTCTTTCTGTATTGTTTCAGAACTCCTGGTATATTAAAAAGTTTCCTTGAAAAGTTATCACATATACTTCAGGCATCTTAATGCATCAACATTCACTGGATTTCAGCAAACGATCAAACGAATGCAAGGATCATTTTAAAAATTCCTGAAGAGCTTTAAATCACTTTCCTGAAAGGTTTAAGGAGAGTTTGTCAGGAGAGTAATTTGAGGTCACGTCATAAGATATTAAACTGGTTTTAGGAGTTTGAGGTGAGCTTAATATTGTTCTCTTTGAGATATTTCTTTAGGCGAGTAGAGGAGAGCAATTGCTCTAGCTCAGCTTAAAAATGAAGGCCTGGAATAAAAGAGACTGCGCATATACATATGCGTAGTTGAGTTATTTCCACTCACACACACACACACCCCAGTTTATCTAGATGGACCTCGCAACCTTTGCGTTCGCTTGCTAGGTCCATCTAGACGGACTAACCCCGGTGTATTAATACGAGCCACAGGAGAAAGTCAGTTTGACCCCAGTTTGACATGCGACCATGTTTATACATTCTGCACCTAGGAAATGTACATATATCTGAGTACATCTAGATTTAACTCTCCTACTCAATCAACTGTCACTGTTGCTTTCAACAACTCCACAAGCTAACACAACTCGCCCAAACCAAACTCTCTTTTAATCCAGCCCTTCTCTTTCCAAAGTGCCATGTTTCTATTCATCTGCATCTTTAAGAACTCATTTGGTCTAAACTGACATTGTTCTGAATTTCATACCAAGGATATTGAATAATAGTTAAATTTCTGCCTCAAGCGAAGGTCTGATTTCATGAACAGCTTGCCGCGACAACTCTCGAAGCGAGAGTGCCGACTCCAGGCCTTCGGTGTTTATGGATGGTCATATGTATGTTAAAGTGTTCCATAAGATTTCTTCAACTGTTTATTATGTTTTAAGAATAGAATTTCGTTTTGTGTTACAACTCAATAATGGATTGGTTCAAAGTTATAAACTGGCATTTGATAGATGATTTGTTTAAGTTATTAATGCATCTGTTTCTACCTACGCTTTTCACAGAGAGCTTAATCGCAAATCTAGCGTTTGAAAAGTTTTACGTCAAACTTTGCTGCCTATTCACTTTCAGATGTATCTTGAGTTTTTCTTGAATTGACAATAGGGTTGTAATTGGAAGTATTTAGATGTAAATTAGGTTCATATGAAAAATCAATCCTTTTACTGTTTGATATTTGGGCTATAAATCAACAAACTGTTCTCTATGGTAATTTTCAAGCATTTTCATATTATATGATAAATATAGACCACTAAATCTTTTATACTTTAAACATTGTGAATAATGTGTAGATAATTTTAATTTTGCCAGGCAACACAAACATCCATTTTCTTGCCTGAAATTCCAAATCTATGATAAGTTGTGATGGTCCGACTGGCATAGTTGTTTTGGAAGAATCTGGATTACGGCTTTTTACAAAATTCTGTCCCTGCATTGAAGCAATTCTGATTGCTATACAAACATCCGCTGTCGTTGCTTGTCTGAGATTCGGGACTAGCGAGCCTATTTTACAATTCAGACTAGTGAGCTGTCGGACTAGCAAAGCTGTTCATCTTGTAGAAACCTTTGCAGCTCTTCAGGAGCTTTGAACCTGGCAAAGGAAAAAACATAAATGCCACAGGAACACTTATGATTTCCTTGTTCATATTGTTAAGCTGAATTGTCAAGTCTTGAAAAAGTTTGATGCTCCTATCTTGTAGTGTTCTCTAGATGTTGATGGTGTGTTTACACTGTGACGACTTGTTTCGACGTAGAGTAACGTATTTGCAACTAAAAGGTTGTTACTGAAAGCGACTGATAGTAACGATAGGGTGCGTAGCTAGCAGCGTGTGCGAGCGTTAGCTGACTTTAACTAACGATGACGGGCATAAAATTCAAAACTGCAATACGCAGGTCTACGTTGCTTGTCGTTACCCCCAATACGTCGCAGTGTAAACGCACCTTTATGGATCTAAATAGATTCTCTCGGATTTTAAAGCAAATCTGACCCTGCATTGCTGCAGGTGTGACTACCGTGCAGATTTGACTTTCCTTTATTAATTGAAATTCCAAAACAAGGAGGAAGTTTTACTAGTACTTCAGCGTCAGTGTTATTCTGACTACCGTCAATTGTCTGTGTTTTTCCTGGCAACCAGCCCCAGCAACCATCAGACCTAGAGGCAGCGTGGCTCGCCGGCTGGCTAGCTGGGATTTCCTTTAGCTAGGATTCAGTGATCAAAAGAGAAAAACCTTTGGGGGACAGAGGAAATAGGATCAGAATTGAGAAATAAATGTTTATAAAATATTGCATTTGTTATTTGAAGGACTTTTATAAGAATATGGGCATATTGTGTGTATATAGTATTTTGGCTTTGATGTTAAAGTTTAAGAGAAAAACAAAATTGAATCTGCAGTTTCATGTTAACATATAATGTTTGAAATTGGGGATGAATCTATTTTATATCAAAGTACATTTTAGAGAAAAAATTGAAATCCAAACATGCATTGTACTATGTACCATTGATTTAGCCTCTATCAGTAAATATTACTGAGCTTTAAGAACATCCTTTCATTCATGTATAACAAAGTGTTCGATACTTGCAATTTGTCAAAATAATGAAAATCACAAATTAATGAATAATGAAACATTTGCTTCACTTGATAATATCAGAAAGTTCTCCTTACAAATCTGAGTAATTTGGAAACTCACAGAAATAGTTTAACCTCCTCTCCAAAATCTTGTTCACTCTGCACTGATTATATACTAGTAGTTCATTTTTCTAGATGTTAGCAATGACGTTATTACTAACATTATCATATAGAAACACTGATCAGTGCAGAGTGAACAAGACTCCTTACAAGAAGTCAAAATATTTGAATATCAACATTTCTTGGGATTTTTATTGAGAACTTTTTGATATATTTTTGAACAATGAACAATCCAGATAAATCTTACAAATCTTTTTGCAATTTGTTCGCAGACCTGTTTTGATAATACATGTTGTGAGAAACTAAAAACATCTTTGCATGGCCTTTAAAAGTTGCATCTCTTCTGCAATAATCTGCATAGAAACACTGATGTTAGAAATGCTAACATATGTTAGAAATGCTAACATATATATAGAAACACTGCACCATCAACAGTGCAGAGTGAACAAGACTCCTTACAAGAAGTCAACATTTTTGAATATCAAAATTTCTTGGAATTTGTATTGAGAACTTTTTGATATATTATTGATCGATAAACAATCCTAATAAATCTTTTTACAATTTGTTGGCCAACATGTTTTGAAAATAAATATTATGAGAAACCAAAAATCAACTTTGCATGGCCTTAAAAAGATCTGCATCCAACGTAGATAATAGCCTTGTTCAGACGATCATTGACTAGCCGTTGATATCATCGAAGAATTAGTCATCGATGATTAACTTGTGGTTTATGACCGTCTGAATGCAATCGTTGACAAGGAAACTTGGACGAAACTTCAAGTTATAAACCACAAGCAATCTTGTGGTTTACGCGTAATCAACGACTAGTCATCGAGGTTTAGGTCTGTCTGAATTGTTTGTCAACGACATCGAAGATAAGCGTGACTATTGATCCATGAACCTGTGTATTTACCCTATATCTCTCTGGGCCTCCTGTACAATGTACACGTAACATGCCTGTATCTCATTTGCTGATGTCAAGTTGTTTACTTGTATTTTAAAATCATTTTTACATAACAGCGTGGCTACTGGCTAATATTTTATTGAGAAATATGTCGGGAAATTATATTATGATTTTGAAATGACAGATTATGTTTAAGATTAGACCATTTTTTATGGATATTTACTTTATTTCTTTTATTTTTTTAGTTCGATAGTTTTTCTTATTAGTATCAAACAACATGATGATTGATTAAGTATGATAAAGGCTATAGCCTACCTTCTTCTTATATATATTTTCTCTTTTTCGTTTGTTAAGTATTCTTATAGCTTTCCCAATTTGCTTCTTTTGACATGATTTCAGAACTGAGAACAATT
>JXSR01S014144.1:18518-30274 GCA_000969725.1 Ophiothrix spiculata | reverse complement strand
GTATGGTTAGGCACATGCATGCATGGCTACCAGAAGCACATTAGCCAGATCATACTTGATGTGTAGTATGTGTAATGTGCACTGATTAATTTAGTAACGTAGACCAAAAACAACGCAACCACAACCCTAATCAGCTCACTATAAAATGTAGATATATGCACACCACCCGTGTTCCAATTATTTATGTACATTTATAACTAGCCTTTATACCAAATAATAATAGTTTTTGATGACAGAACATGAAACATCAGCTATAAGCTTAATTAACAAAAAACAAAACTCAACTCGTGTTTTATAAATGCTGCCAGTCTGCAAGTTCTCATCACTAAGCTTATATGTACAAACAACATATCTAAAGCTTACCAGTTAACAGCATGCAAACTGAATGGTTAAAACAAAACAGCTTGGTTCCTGTATGTACATTTGGACATCACTTCTAATATGCAACTGATTTCAACAGCTACAGAATTGAAAGAATGGTATGTGTCAAGGACATACCATCAAAGACAGGTCAGCATTGAATGCCATTCAGCTTGACCTGTATGGTGTGTTTCATAATGAACGGTGTTAAATTTCACAACCTTCAACATCAACATACTGAATGCTATATTAACATTCAAACAGAGTGAATATTCTACATCAACATTCAAGTTGCTGAGATTGAATGCTATATGTGCTTGAATTGTTTTGATTGCTATAAAATAGGAATAATAACCTTTGAATGTCATTCAAAGGCTGTTTGAAGGCTATAATAGCCTTCACATTGGGTAAGGGTTATTTCTCCAAATGCATCAATAATATCAGATAATTATCATTTTTGAAAGTTGAATTTCCCTGTAAGCCACAAGAAACAAGTATAAGGATTCCGCGAAATCAATGTATATTATGTTATCCATGTAGTATCGATCTTGATTTGTAAGATCATACTGAACGGTAGCCATAAAACTTTTTGCGTAACTTGAAGGCTAACATATGTGTTCATTTGTAAATCATAACATTATAAAAATATTTGGTCGTAAGTTTGGCTTTTAAAAACAATTATATTCAAAATTTTATTGCGTCTGTTTTAAGCATGTGTATTACGTTATCACCAAATCTCAAATATGCAAGAGTCTATACTACTTTTATGCATATCATGGCATAGGCCCTAATCCCCTGACCATGTTTAGCCAAAATAACCAGCATAATATGTGACCATCTTAATTTAACTGATGGAAAAACATCAAAATGTATATTACGTTATGTATATTACGTTATCCCATGCAAGAACAAAAATTATGAAGATCCTTGAATTTATTTCTTATGTCAATATTAGGCTTCCCCGAGTTGCTCCTCGAAGTAATTAAGCAACTTTATTTTAATTATTGCCTCAAATAGGGCAGGCCAGGCACTTCTTTGACAGGTTTTCCTATTCTTGTATATGCTAAATTTGAAAGTTCTTGTATAAAAATGTAAGAATAGTAGTGTTCGTAACTTTTGTGGTTCCATAATACTTGATATACTAGATAATAAAAAAAGTTAATTGAACACGTTTTTATGAAACTTAATTTTTTCGATTTTTCCAACTCAAGTGGAGTCATTTTCGTGAGAATGGCCGATAGTCATAGTGGTTTTGGTGATGCTGAACACTGCAGGTATACACAAAATGTGAGAAATGAAAACCAAGATCAAATTTTCAAACGGCTGGTGTAAAATAATGGTAATGGTTCTGATGTCAAATTTGGGATCAATATTTAGCTGAGATTCCATATTTTTATATATGCAGTGCTGCATATTTGTCAAAATTATAGGACTTTGGAGGACTCTTTGCTGAGGTTATGGAGGTCAGACTAAATGTCTACTTATATTTTTGAGGTGTTTACTATAGGATCATGTAGGCACAGTGTATATGGATATGGATAGCAGCACACTGCGATTCATAACATCCCTTCAGATGCAATCTGTGTTATAGGCATTTGTCTAATAATACTGGGAAGGAACTGTCTGTCTGTATATTTGTGCATAACTTCAATGCCTGTGTGTCAACCTCAATTTTCCTATTATGTATTCAAGACAGCGTTCGACATGAGCTGTATAGAATCACAAAACGCAAAACATTTTGGGTCGTCTACAATCAAATTTCAAAAGAGCATAGCATAAATATACCATGCGAAAATTCTCTTATTTACTTTTCTGGTTTTGCATTATCAAAGGCATACCTTTGAAAATGTGTGTTAATTTGCCCAACAAAATCTGAACAAAAGTAAGATGAATAACGAAAAGTATATCTTTCCAATCAATTTCTTTGTTTATCTAAAGCTATTTTGGGCCAAGTGATATTTCCGACATCGCAACTTTGCAAGGTTGCAACTTTTAAACATTATTTAATGTGTTAGTACAACATTCCTTTTTGAAAATCGTTCATTCCAATAATTCCAAGATGGAAGGGTATTGTTTATTTTCATTCATACCGCATGATTTTGAAGTTGACAATTGTGAAACAAACATGGCAAAAGTTGAAGTCTTAAATTAGCTTTTAATATTTTTTGGCCAAAATTTTTCGAAATGTTTAGGTGTACAAGTAAGCTAAGCTCAATGATACGTGTATAAATAAGCATGGGCATCTCTATAATGGGCAACTGGGGCACGCGGCCATGGCTGCCCCACTGCTTTGCAACAAATATGATTTAAGAAAAGAAACGAAAGGAAAGGAAAGAAAAGAAAAATGAAAGAAAATGAAATTAAGTTAAAAAAAAAGACAAGGAAGAAAGTTCTGCTAACCTAAAGTCTCTTCTCATTGTGACTCCCGATGCATAGAAAATTTATTGCCATTGCTTTTTATTCATCTGACCTGTTGGAACGTTTGATGAACATTCAGCAAACACTTTACCTCAAACTTTTTTTGTCTTCTTCAGTCCTTATTTTTACACTGATGTTTCTTAAAGGTTTCTTAATGCATTTCCAGGATGTATCAAGATTCTCTGAAAAAATCGAGACATGAAAATGTATAGATGTCCGGCTGTCAATTCATATCGCGAATTCTTCAATAGAGCATCATGGATGCTTAACTGAAGGTTTCTCAAACAATCACTGCAATGCCTGTAGTGGATCGCCAATGATATTTTGATGAGCCTTTTTAAGAAGGTTTCCAGATGTCACAATAATATAAGCACTGCTTAGCAATCGCGACACCGTGAATACATAATTAATAATAATTGTTCCAACTGATGACTTATATGACATGGTTTCGTATTTGACAAAAAATTTTCAGCTACCAACTTTGTACACTCACATAGATGTGACCTTTTTATTGTTAATATGTCAGTCCAAGGTAGTAAATAATGGATTCAATTATTTGTTTTGTAATTTATTACATACTTTGCGTTTCAGAACCATTCAAATTTGAAAATTAAGTCCTGTGACAATTGGCATCCAAAATTTGGCAGTTTCCGACAAAAATATTATTTTGTACTATCATATCTTTGGTTAGCAAGGGTCTACAGTGTTGATTTACTTCTCACTTTATGCAGTATTTAATATGCTTTAAATTGATACCTTACTTGGTTCATTTCAAATGTAAAAATATTTATAAAATGCTTCCCCCACCCCTTACATTTTTTGTCCCGTGAAAAAATAAACGACATTCAACAAAATTGGGAGAACACAAAAACAAAACAAGCTATAGCCTTAAAATTTGAATCGACTGTCTAGAGTGAGTCCCTACATAGTTATGGCATCAACTTTTTGGTACCTTGTCTAAATTTTGAGAATTTTTTTTTTATCAATTTGCAGTATCCAAATTTTACCAAAAATTTAGCGTTTCAAGGACCCGCGAGAAAAAAAACGAAAAGAGCCACACGCTTGAAAAACTAATCGATTATGCCCTAGATATATTCCTACAAGGATATATGTAAACAAACTAGTGTCAAATTGTTAAGTTTTTGAGAAATGTTTTTTTTATCAATTTTAAATTTGAGCAAAATCAAGAACGTTTAATACCCCAGCTATTGCGCAATCATACCAGCTGTGACTGCGATGTTTATGCCAATCAAATGTCATATTTGCCAGGGACCAAGATATTTAACCATATTAAGACCATTAATCCATCCAGATTTTTCAATTTTTCCGCATTTATGGCAATATCGGCCATGTATTAGTCAATGGAACAAATTTCAAGTTCAAGATTTTGCATTTTTTAGTTCATATTTGAAGTCTACACAAAATTTCAATCTAGAAACACGTGTAATTCTTCATTTGAAGCATCTTTAGATTTTCAAAATTTTGGCAATCAAACCTAAGTCGAATCTGTAACCATGTCCTATGCATTTGGATATAGGAGCGTCTTGAATATTAATTGATTATGTCACTTACGTCATCGCATTGGCCAGTGCTGTTGCAAAAAGCAGTGTTGGAAATTTTAATATTCTTCCAATAAAAAAAAATGAATTTCATGCAAAATAAGGTAAAAAAATTACAAATATTGGAAAAAAGTAAATTTTTGACCTTATTTGACATAAAAATAAAACAAATGGCAAAATTCCTCAAAAATATAAATAATGCAACATCTGAATGTGTTTTAAATTACAAATCCCATTCAGAAGAGATTTTTTTTAATTTGTTATTTTTAGCTTGTTTGGAAGCCCACAATGGCCAAAAAATGAATTTTTTGTGATTTTCTCAAAAAAATGTGATTTTGGTCAAAAATCAACATCCTCATGATGTTTCTTTTAAAAAATCCTTTCTGGAAATGTATACTTTTAGTAACTTTAAGCACTTTATTAAAAAATTATGGTACAAAATAAACTTGCAAAAACGTAAAATTGAGTAACATGTTGTCCCCCTTAAATAAAATTAATACTTTATTATGAATGCCCAGTAGATTTGAAATAACATATTAAGTTAATCATTATAGAATCACTTTTATTATTTCTTGAGGAAAGGTAAAAATATGATTTTTGTAATATTCTAAATACCTGTGAGCCAATAGAAAGCCACATAAAATGTGTCCTAAATTTGTGTTTAAGAATGCCTAAATCTAGTAAATCATGTACTATGCCGCCTGTTTCACCCCAACCACTAGTACCTTATGATTCAACTAAGTTTTGACAGGCAACATATATGGCTGAATTTGGCCCCGGTACCTTTACTGATTATAAACTGAACCAAGAAAATATTTCATGAAATTCATATGAAAATAAACTTGTCAATTTCAGTTTGCAAAGGCATTGCAGAAACACTTGGAATGGAAAATGGAGACATCACTGATAACCAAATCACAGCATCATCAACATTTTACAATCGAAATGCTTGGGATGCAAGACTTAATCAAGATGGCTATTGGGCAGCAGCATATCCAGCGGCTGACATGGAAACAGACCCGTGGATTCAGGTTAATCTTACACAAGAATGGTATGTTACGGATGTAAAAACTCAAGGATGTGGATGCAAATATGATGCATGGGTTCAGGAACTAAATATCCAGTATGGCGATTCAGATGCTGCCTTGACATACATATCTGATAATGGCTTTCCAACGGTTAGTAGTAATAACATTTTTAATATTATACGATGTATAAAAGGAATGAAATGTCAACTTTTCATTAATTCATACATATGATAGAGTAATTCTGGCATTGAAACAGTTGTTCATATTTTTGCATGACCACAAAACTCTAACAGAGCGCTACCTACATATGCAATGCCAGTTTACAACAATAATTCATGCTTCGTTAGTCAGTTTACAATTTTGTGCTAAGCTAGGTGACGAAAAAATAAAAACCCTGTTTTGCGAGCCCAACCGACCCTAAATTTGGAAGATTAAATCAGCCTTTTTTGGCAAAAATTGTTAAATTTTGAATGCATTTTTAAAGATAATTTCTTTGTAACAAATTTTCATTATTTCTCAATTTTTCCCAGGATTTTTGGGTTATTTTAGACCAACCCTACTTGCAAGATCTGCCCACCCATTAAACAGTTTTGTTTTTTTGTAACCTAACTCCAAAATATATTTTGTTTGGGTACTATGGTAACCTTATAATACTTTTGCAAGAACATACTGTATATGTATTTAAATCAGGGGTGTGAGAGTCATGTGATAAAAAGAGCTGAAAAAAGCTGAAAATAGTGACAAAATGCCAAAAACAGGCTGAAAATGAAAGAAAAAGCTCAAATTAGGACTCTTTTGAAGGCATTTTTAGCTGAAATCAGCTTAAAAGCTGAACTCTTTCACCCCTGTTAAATTGACAATACCTTGATTTGATTACTATTGCAGAAACTGTCAGCAAACAGTGATGCAGACTCAGAAAATAATATAATGCTCCCTAAAACCATCAAAGCTCGTGTTTTGCGAATCATAGCGATATTATGCCACAACTGGTGTGCAATAAGATTTGAGGTCATTGGCTGCTTACAGGGTAAGCCTTGATTATTTAATAGAACTTTGCAATTAAACTAACATGGGTTAAAATGTTTTGACATTATTTCACAAAAGTTTTCAAAATATAACATGCTTCCTATGTACATTAAAGACAACATGTGAAGGTACCTACATACTTATTCTACTTCCATAGAGAGTTAACAAAAATACACTGAAGAGATTAAAGTAACCTTGACGACAAAGGTCAGAATCCACTAGTCACACTAGGTCATATCCTAGGGGTCATATCTTTAAAATGCTCTGACTTGACTTACTTGAAACTTGACAGAGATGTACTTCACAGAAGCATCTTATATCAACCAGAGAGCTGTTAAAGTCTCTGCCAGAATTCCTCGGACAAAATCAGTCACGTGACCACCAACTGCAGGGTACGTCTATGTTTGTAAACAATTGGCCCTGCACTCTGGATGTTTATCTACATCATCCGAAGAATTGTGACGCTGATTTTAATTAGCACCTCTCTGTTTCAACTAATCTATTTCAGGATTACCTCCACAACTCACTAAATCTTCAACACCAAGAGTAACTAATGCACACTTTTCACCAACTACTGATGCCGAGACAGAAGATAGTAATTAAAACTCAAGACTCCTTTAGACAAACATCTTCACAAAAACAAAATAATAAAAAGTTATAATAAAATGATTTTTTTTAAATTCTCAACTTGCATATTTTACGGTGTACAAATTTATCCCACTTTTAACTGACTGTCCACAGACTGTTATTTTAAGGATCCTCTCTATTGAAAAAATCTCTTTTTATATTTCAATGAAAATCAACATTTTTCAGGTCAGTCATGTTTTATTATTACATCATTGTGATGTCATTCATCAACCGTTTTCTATAATTTTGGTAACAATGGAAAGAAGAAACTCTACCCTTTACTATGGTATCAAATAACTAAACTTTGGTCATGCCATTATGATTTACTGGACCCTGTAATCCTTTAAATGCTAGGACTTAATTATGCCGCACGTCTCAATTTCCAATATGCAGGTAATTAAGTAGATGATACAGCCTTGCCAATATTAGAAAGTCAAAAAGCCAACTCACTTCATGGACTCAGCCCAAATTGGGTGGGGTCCTGGACCCGCCCTAGGGCCCTGGTGGACCCCCCCCCCCACACACACACACACGGAAGATCCTGAATTGTAAGGTTTTCATGAGCCAATTTTTAATAAAATGCTCAAAAAGTTACATCAATCTTGTGCATATGAAGTATATGCATGGCGAGGGTCCACCTTATGGGCATGGCAGCCTGGTTCAGAGCCCCCCTCTATGGCTCTAGTGGGATCCAGGGGTAATGTCAGGTGGGAGTTGAGGGGCAAAACCCCAACTAGCAGCCAGAGAGCTTATGCACATCTACCACCACAGGAGAGGACATTTCAATGGGTAAAATAATTGTAATATGTTTTAGCATCCCTGGTTTACAAGTGAGTCCAAAAATTCAAAGGTTTGACATTACGGCCCCCTGCAAGAGCCCAAGTCCTGCTCTTGGGGACCAGCTAGGGTCAACACTACTCCTGGGGGTTCCTTTTTAAAAGTTGATGTAGTTGTAAAGGAGCAAAAGACATTAAAAATGGTGCAGAATAGTAATGAGTGCTCCCGATTAAACAGAACTTCAGTGGATAAACTTTAATGTGTGTTTTCCTGTACCATAAAATACACTTCCTAAATAAGATAGCCGGAGATGAAATTACATGGAGTAAAATCTAAAAATAATTTTCATCACTGGAAATGTTGGTTTATAACACCACCAAACAGATAAAAAAAGTTTTAAAACGCTTGAGTTTTCATGTTATTGTCCATTACAAAAGAAAATGCTGTCATCATATATGATATCATAGCGACTTAGATGGTCAATGACCCTCATTTTTTTATTGCTATATTTTGAAGTTTAGATAATAATCTAATAATTGAGACAACATTTTAAAAATCTGTCAGTAGGAACTTATTACCACAATCGTTCTAAATGATTAATCATTTTCCAGGTAATACACTTGCAGAAAACATGAGTGAACCAGAAACATCTGTGTTAGGTAAGTATCAAAAATGTTTACATCTAAAAACTTCCAAAAACAAAACAAAACAAAGCAAAGTACAGACTTCTGGAATAGCTATTACTGCTCAAAACACCAGGCCGATAACTAGGATTTGTTTTTCTTGGATAATAAAAGATTAAAAGTTGATTGCCCTTTTAAAATATTTTGTCGCAAATCAAACACAACAGATATATGCAAAACCAGAAATGTTGAAGTGACTTAGACAAATTCTATATTTTATATTAGTATTATCCAATTGTGTGTTTTGTATTAAATAGCTAAATAGGCAATTTGCTGTGTTTCACTGACATATTTCATCCATGTTGAAGTCTGAAAATACTTTCTTTCTTATTTCAAAACATTTACTTGTGTGGTTTTGTAGCTTTGTCGCAGTGCAGCGTGTATTTTGAGCAGAAACTTTATCGCTTCTAGATGTTGTAGTGGCAGAGCTTGCTGATATCAGATGACAAAATTTTGTTGCATGCAAGATTTTTCAAGATGAAATATGAATTCAACTTATAATTACAAAGCAACTTAACCCTACAGAACTACAAAGTTACAAAATGTGAAATGAAACATGCGACAGAGCTACAAACCAACAAACTTGGAAAGCCACAATAAACAAGAAAGCAGCATGGATTGGCACATGGATGTTGCGTTTACTCTACATCAATCTGAAAATACATGTTGCATTTTATTTCACTCTTCATCACACAGGACCCGTTGTTGGAAGTATAATACCATTCTTAGTGATTCTTATCATTGCTGTGGTGTGTCTTGTTTACTATAACAGGTATGGTATTGTTTTCAATCAGTATAGTGTTCACAGGTTTATAACTCCCTCTGTTTACTCACTAAAGGTGTATGAAATCACTATCAGCTATATCAATGAATTTGATTGAGTCTTTATACTATATTACTGTGGAATTGTTAATACGAACTCATCACAACCATTCCACTGTAAACTCACAGACAATTAAAACTCAGATTGTAATATTCCAACAGCTACCCAATGCATATAGTTCTCCCTAGCTCAGTCGGTTAGTTCTCGGACTGTTAAACTTAAGATATCGATTGTTCCGCGTTCGAGTCCAGCTGGGAGCTGAGTGTGCAAAAACTGTATATTCTATGAGGGTGTGAATTGCTCTAGCTAGGGTTGTGCCAATATGTAGGCCGCAGTAAACCCTTTGGCCCCAGGGAGTCCAGGGAGTGATTTAACCCAATGATTAGAACTGCTCTGTAAAGTGTGCTGAGGCCATGTGCGTAGTGCACTATAAATCACCTGCAATTTATTTAATTTATTTTTATAATGGTTAACAAAGCAATTAAGATTAAATGTGTTGCCAATGGAAAAAATCAGTCAATATTAGTAAGATTTATACTTATCACTTACTTGCCTGGTTCTACCAAAGTTGAAAGTTCACACCTAAAGATACTTGTGCAATACCATTAAACCAGTAATGTATCTCCATCAATAATACAATGAGTTTTCCTTTATTTTTACTTTACCATTTTGTAATACTTCACATGCTTAATGTATTAAAGCATAGAATGTATTTTTAATTTATTCATTTAGGAGGAAACAAACTCGTCAAGCAACCAAACATAATGGTTCTCAGTATGATGGACCATATGAACTGGGAAGCAATATCATGTCTACAACATCCACAGAAAAACCTGCCTATGAAAATATACAATCAAATGGAGCTTTCATCAGTAACGAGAGAGCTACACCAGAGAATCCAGCAGTGTATACTGAGATCCCTGAGAATGCCAGGAATACTGATACTGGGAGTAATCATGGTATGAGAGAGAATTCTATCTATGCTAGCGCAGATAAATATGATGAGCAAGCTAGCAGTGAACAGGTAAACGAGCAATCAGCTGCAGGGTGGAGAGAGAATTCCATATATGCAAGTGCAGATCAAGAAGATAATATGGATAATCAAGATCAAGAAGAAGGGTGGGAAGACAATGACATTTATGTGAGTGGAGATTGAAAAACTCAACTCCTGGTACAATATACCATAGCAGAATCTATGATCCAAATTTGCTATACAAAAGTTAGCAATTATTATTTATTATTACTATCGGTATTGACATAATGATTCTCAGTTTACATAGTGTATGACGGATATGTATAAAAGGACATCCTGTTAATATTGAAATGAAAATAAACTACATGTCAAAAGTTCCTACCCATGATTTTGACATGCCTGCAGATGGATTAAATTGACATTTTTCTAAAAATCTTTGGCGCACAAACCAAGGCTCATCGATTTGTAGTCAAAATATATCAAGTTTATTAACCAGCAACACTGGTTACCAAAGAATGGTCAATTTAAAAAAAAAATTACTTCTGAATTCAACTCTTCCAAATTGACTAATTACACGCAGACAGCCATCATCAGTGACAAATGAGCACAGTGCCAGTGGTTACTTTTATAGGGTTTCCAATGGATCAATAATGCTATCATGTGCCGTTACATTGAAACTGATTAGCCTACGATATGGAGATTATTGATCCTGACTACTCGCGGTGCGTATTCATGATACCAGTATTTGTGGTTGTCAGTGGCGTACCTGCCATCTTTGGTCAGAAGGGGCGAGCGACACAGTCAACGGAAAATAAAGTGATGGGTTTTTTAATGCGCAAAAATTCAGCTAAAAACTAGCATGGTAGCTGCCATCTATGATTAAGGGGATGAGCAAGTGACATGATTCAAATGAAAT
The DNA here is from genome assembly GCA_000969725.1 of Ophiothrix spiculata. Classification (NCBI taxonomy): domain Eukaryota; kingdom Metazoa; phylum Echinodermata; class Ophiuroidea; order Amphilepidida; family Ophiotrichidae; genus Ophiothrix; species Ophiothrix spiculata. The sequence goes on along the minus strand of JXSR01S014144.1, from coordinate 19,084 downwards.
GTGATGTTCTGTGCATGCAAAAAAAAATTTGGCTAAAAATCAGTGGCGTAGCTGCCATCTACGGTCAAGGGAAGGAGCAAGTGACATGATTCAAATAAAATTAGGCCTATGAATTTTTGCAATGCACGCGTATTGTGTGAAAAAAAAAGGAAAATTAGAGAATTTCAGCTAAAATTATTATAAAATCTCTCATTCTTGCGGTGCTTTTATTTTGTCATGTTAAGTTAGGCCTACTATATAAGAAAACATGGAGGACCTTTGGAATGAAACTTGCTTCATTAACTGAAAGTTAGGGTAAGGGGCTACAATGCTCACCATTTTGTAACTACAAGTATATCCAGTAAGGGATCAAAGAAGAAAAAACCCTTAGTCAGCAGGTAGATCGTAGAAACTATGAGTTTATGGTGAGCATTAGATTGTGATTTCCTTGCACTTGATGACAGAAAAGCTAATTATCAACACTCGATACATGGAAGTGTCACATTTATGTTTCCTCATCAGATTCTGACTAGTTACTTTTATGATCTGTGATTATGTCCTCCTCTTTGTTTTTTTTTGGTTTTTTT
>JXSR01S014143.1:24026-35582 GCA_000969725.1 Ophiothrix spiculata | reverse complement strand
ATCAAAAATTCCTGAACACCCCGAAGGAAGCCCTGCCCAAGGATGCCTCAACTTAAGTTTCGTCGAAATCGGTCGAAATCTGTAGACGAAGAAGCGTTTTAAAGAATTTTGGAAAGCGCCCTCGTTTGACCCCCGATGACCTCGGGTCGCAAAATCGCGAACACCCCCGTAGCCCCTCTACCCAAGGATCATCCTGTGTGAGTTTCACAAAAATCCGTCGAAGCATATACGAGAAGAAGCATATTTACGAAAGTTGAACGATAGATAGATAGATAGACCGATAGATAGATAGACTAGATCATGGTTCTATAAACCCAGGCACTATGTGCATGGGTTAAAAAAAAACGGGGTTGGGAATTCATTTGGATTTAATGGAGACAGAAATTTGACAATTTGTATAAAAGAAATATGCCAAAACATGTCAAAAGCAGATCCAGGTAAACAATATCTAGGGCAGTGACATGCTATGTGTTATTCTGATGTTATTTACACCACAATCTTCTCTGTTTAGTTTGATAAATGACCATAAAAAAAAATAAATGCACGCTGAAAATTTCACTCGATTGTGATTATTTCTTTTCAAGTTACAAGATTTCTAACTGGAAATCTCAATAGTAGCTAGGCAACTGTAACAGATGACCACGTTATCAATTTTGAGCTGTTACGATGCAGCTCAACTCATTTCCAACATGCAGTGATGGTTCGTTGCGGAAAAAAGTTGAATTTAATCCAACTGAAATCGGCATGTTGATGCAACAAGCATGACAAACTAGCCATACATACAGACACATTTGTCCCAGAAGCCCATGATATACTAGCAAGACGCAGCTAGCGTGTGGTTTGATTTTAGACAGTTTGAAGACGCTAACCAGATGCTAACAAGTTAAAATAATTTGAACCTTAGCGTCATCGCTAGCTGCGTCTTGCTAGTATATCATGGGCTTCAGATAACACTCAGGAGGGTAAAGTATGTTAGTTGGAGTAGAGAAGGTTGACTTCATTGTTCAACACCAACCACTGATTAACCTTTCCTCTAATCAACCTAATTGAGTGACTAAGCAGCGAGGCTGTGTTCGCAGCGCCACAGCCATTCTGACTGTCCAGTTCTGGCTGGTTTGGTGCTAACAAATGAGCTCCTACGATGCCTACGATGGGCTCTGACGTCTTATCCAAAATAATACGCCGATAACCGCAAATCAATCTAAGCACTTGATTGGCCCGTATCCTGAAGGCATTTGTTTTCAGCGTCAAACAGTTACACGTGTGACGCATTGGTGATTGCGCGAATTTCTTGGAACGTGTAGTTAAATGCATGACGCAAATGCGACACGTCATGCAGAGGACGCAATGTTTACACCTCTTCACCAAAACCTCCCACTCATGAACAATTGCTGTGTAGTTAGATAGGGCGAGTGAATTGGCAAGTTGTGTAATTCTACTGGTCAAAATTTTGACTAATTATGATCAGCCGTTACCTGTGATGATGGGCAGTCTGAACCATATAGTGAAGCGCCCACATCGAGGGTACCAGCGTAATGAGCTTTGTGCAAGAGCTAAGATAGTACCTGAGATTACACTTACAGTTGTTAAGTCAGACTCCTTAATTTCAGTACAAATGACACCGTAAGGATATCAACCTTCTTGACTCCAACTAGAGTCAAACATGCTAGAACCTCTTGAGTGTCACCTGAGGAACACATTTGTGTCCCGCCGCGGCAAAAGGGTGCAGTTGTCGGCTCGTACATGTTGCACCTTGTAGCATATCTGATGTATGCTATTTGTATGCATCAGATATGCTACAATGAGCAACATGTAGGAGCCGACAACTGCACCCTTTAGCCACGGCGGGACACATTTTCCTGTATATATATTGGCTTGGCAGGCTCGCTGCAAAATTTTCAAGGCATAACAAGGTCGAGATTTAACCCACTTGAAATTTTTGACGTGCACGCTAGTCATGTGACAGACCTACCTGTTTTGCACCAACTTGAGTATATATTGAAGCCATATTAAACAACACGCTGCCCTTCTCAAAAGCCACAGATTTCTGTGCTGACGGCACCCCCGTTAATGCATCATACCTACAAATAAAAAATCATTTAAAAAAATAGACAGATTAGATTTGAACATATTCATCTATGATATTATGCAGTTGATATACAAAACTTTTTTTCAACACTTCTTAGGTAAGCTTACAATATTCTGGCAGGACTTTTCTCTTAAATGATGAGGTATAACCATCTAAGAAACCATTCACATGCACTTGCTAGTGGACCTTGATGCAAAAAGATGCACTGAAAATTTTGGACCCTTGTAAACAGGGACCTTGGCACAAAATTACCACAAATTTCCCAATGAAAACTGAGTTTACATGATTTTCTAATATATAGCGTTAACAAAGGAACCCTTGAATTTTTGGAGGTCTGAAACGGAGGATCCCTTGCATCAGCCCTCCCACTTACAAGTTTTTGTAATTAACCAGTCTCTTAATAATATGAAAGGCATTATGGATCCAGCTAGGACTATTATTTTTGTAATCACTAAAATAATGTTGTTTTGAAGCAGTGATCATGGGGAAGTATCTGGGAAATAAGAATCCCAAAAATTTGATAGTTGCAGTTTGCATCCACTTTAATATTTTCAGCTTTTTGTAACAAATGGTTAAATTTTTTATAATTAAAGGTGCAATTCATGATTATGATTTTGATTAAACCTTAGGCCCGTATTCCAGAAAGTTGTTTAGCTAAACCATGGGTTTAATTTCTCATCAACAGCATGGCTCATTAAACTGTTCCACTTGAAAGCTGCAACGGTGCATATCATTTCTGGACTGTTGGTGTTCAGTAAAAATTGTGGTTAATAGCTAAACACCTTTTTGGAATATGGGCCTATCTAGTTTAAAAGATGAATAAATGCATCCTGAAAATTTCACTTAATTCCCATCATTAATTTTCAAGAGATCTTTTTAAAAATCTCCATAGGCTATTGTGTTGCAATTACTGTTGAGCTCCAACAGTTATTAAAACCTGGCACACCTAAATTTCTCAAGAATGCTAAAGAAAATTAATCTTTCTCGTGAATGGTTTCAGACTTGCAAAAGATATCAATCATTATTTTTGGATAAAAATCTGAATGTGAGAGAGGTGGATTAGACTATGGATCATGCATGAATTGCCACTTTAAGCCTGAAGGCCAGCTGTAGAGTCTAGTTCAAAAATAAGATGCTAATTTGTGATATTTTTATCTTGACACATACGCCCATGTGTGTATTACATATGATGAGCAATGCTACACACACCTGCAGAGGAAGTCTACCGTAGACGGGATGGTCGTCACTAAATCACCTACATTGATGGCAGAGGTAAAATAGACTAAAAACAATATCTGTGTTACACATGCAGTAATAATTGTCTTTATCCTTTACTGGATTTGCTGCTATTCCTATGTGGGATTTACAATTTTAAAATTGCTTTCTGGTTTTCAACTAGATTGAAAACCTGCCATTATTCCTATTTCAATTGTCATAAAATAATATGATAATCACAAACCTGCATGAATTGACATGATCATACATGACAAAGATTTCATTTTCAAATTTTGATAATTTTTTTTTTTTTTACCAGAGACTTACAAATCAGAAGAAGTACCAAAAAAGATAATGAATATAACAGCTTTAGTAATGCAATATCTAACTAACAATTTTTTTCTACATTTAAGTCGTGAATAGCTAGTTTAATAGATTAACTAGCTCACGACTTAAATGTAGAAAGAAAAAAATGAAACCATCATCTTGAACAAGCCTGATGGACTGAATACAAAAATTAAAGCAATACTATAAGATTTTGATCAGAAATAGTTTTGAGAAAAAACAGCCTAAAATGAAGGAATTTGACTATTTAAAACCTTTTTTCAAGTGTATTTTGTCAAAAACTTGATATATGCCACAGCAAAATGGATAAAAAGCACATGCATGCTTTCCTATACTAATACACGTGGAATTAAATTCGGGATCCCGAATTTAATTTAACAAATGGTCATAACAGAAAAAGTAAGCATATTTAGGCCAAATCATTCGGAGGATATTCATATCTACCAAAAACAAACTTATTAAAGCTAATAAAATCAAAAGTCATTGGTCAAAAGGGGGCACTCCATTTTTAACACTTTATAATATTGCTTTAACCAAAAGATGAAAGCTGATGATAACATTGAAAACAACCCAACTCAATGTCTGACCTACATTTATATAAAGTGTTTTGACCTATTTTATAACTGTACTTTCTTTTCTATGACTTTGTACTGCTTGGGGCACTCAAATATCACAAAGTAAGCATGCATGACCCGAAAATTAAATAAAAAGAAATATTGTTTGATCTAAACTTTATTGATTTCTAAAAAGGTTTTGTTGTTGTTTTGTTTTGGTTGTGTGTGTAGGGGTGGGGTGGGGAAAAATGTGTATGTGTTACCCAAGGTGAAAATTACCTTAGGTCATTTAAGTCAATTTTAGAAATCTCCAGTCATGAACTCTTATCTATAGTTGCGTGAAGAAAACCTTTTCACTTTTACGCATCTTGTACGGCGAGGTTAAAGTTCAAACGCAACTCCCGTGATACTCGCGAGCTCGCGTGATTTGACAGTTCTGTTGCTGCGTGACTTGAATATCGATTTGATTGGTTTGTTGTTCACGCACGGTGCGATTTGATCCCACCCAGAATAAAAAGGTTTGTTTCAGATGACTATAGTACCTGCACCCTCACCAACTGCTTGTTTATTCTACATATTGTAAAATATTGCAAATAGGTCAATTTTGACTTTCTGGTTGCTGATTTTAACTTTGTACTAAATAAACACAACACTGACCTAAAGTCTTCTATTCTAAAAAAGTCAAGGAATAACCTTAATTGAACATCATGCTTTTTTTCTTCTTTTTTTATTTGTAGCCTTGAAAATTAAGGGGTGAAAAATGTACGTTCACCAAGATTCAAACCGGACACCTTTCTCATCCAAGACCCACTTCCAATAATAGTTTGATCTTCGTGCAAAAGAAAAAGAATGTAGGTCCTACTATACAAGGCATGATGTAACCAAAAAGGAGTTTGACCTTTTATCAATTTTCAAGATATATTGTGCCATATTTTTGATACAATCACATCAGCTAATTCTATGAATTCCATTTTGATCACATCAGATACATCCTATGAAAAACCCTCTTACCAATGAAAATATATTCCAAGGTGTCTATCTGGTGGGAAGAATCTGCTCTCAATAAAATACAGTTGATTGTAGTACTCTAGCAGGAGATCTAGACCTTCTTGGTTTCTCTTGGGTGTCCTCATGGCCTGTAAGCAAAACAGAATATGCAAAGTTGATAATACTGTATACTGGGAAATTTTCGCGGGGTTTAATTTTCGCACTTTTCACGGTTAATCAGTCAACCGCGAATTTTAAACCCCGCGAATATAATGTTTTAACATTGACCTCAATATGTATAAACTTGAAAACGTGAATTTAAACCCACTGAAGTAGCCAGATCGCTAAATCGCGAAAAATTAATCTCGCGAAAATATTCTGCTATACAGTAACAGGGTTTCGAAATCCGCGGTAACGCGGCCGCACTGTTTCCAGAAACAAAATTGAAAGTCCCAGAAAAAAGAATCAGAAAGCTTATAAAAATGATAATATAAAGTTAAATAATAATAATAATAAAAATCACAACAATTTCTGACGACAAATGATTTTTTCTGTTAATATTGAATGATGAAATACAAATAAATGAGCCAAATAAATTTGCACGCTTCGCATGCATTTTTCATAAATCTCGCAGAGAATTTCCATCGGCACAATGAAAGTTCCCAGAGAGGTTTATTTTTTTCTGCACCCTGTTGTATAAGTGGTGTATTTCGCCCTACACTGATTTTCAATTCTCCAAACGCGAAAATAAGTGTAGTGAGAAAAGTGGTATATTAAAAAATTCAAAAAAGTGTGCGAAATGATTCAAAATAGCTCAAAATTAGCTTTGGGCGAAAATTACAGAGTGTGAAAATATTGGCGTTTACAGTAATTGTTTTTGTCTGGCGTTTCTTGGGATGAAATAAACTAATTTTCCATAAATTTGATTAATTGATCTTAAACTGGTAAATCCCTCCGAGGTACAAATTTAGGATTTGAAAAACACTGGACATAGTAACACCTCCATCATAGAATGACATAAGTTAAATATTTCTCTTTTTTAGCCATTTCTGTGTAGAATGTTTTTTTCCTTTTTTGGATTTCACTACATTTTTAAGCCTTTGTGTAGAACATGTCCATAATTTTTAAATTTAAGTGGAATATATGCTACGTCCCTTTAGGATTTGCTGCAGGTATCACAACCATTGCCCTTCTATATACTTAGTACTTCATTTCCAGAGCAGATGTTGTTGGTATTAAAGGTGCAATGCATGATTTTGATGTGACAATTAAAAACCTTGCTTCTTTTCTAGCTAAATAAAAAGAAAAGTACAACATAAATATATACTGAAAATTCCACTTGATTTCGACCCTTCATTTCCAAGTTACAGGCTTTTCAGTATTTTGAAAACTCCCATAGGCTACTGTGTTGTAATTACTGTCGGGGCCGCGACAATAATTAGAAAATTACACATTTTCTCAAAAATGCAAGCACATATGACTAGTTGAGGATTCTTTTAAGCCAACAAACTCAATTTTGATAGAGGTGACCTTGAGGGTGAAAAGTGGATCATGAATTGCCCCTTTAAGAATTTTTTTAGGGCTGCCCTTAGTAAGCCCTGAAGTGGAATCTGGCACAATCTCTTGGAAAGAGCGATATACACTCCGATCCGTCACCTTTGCAAATATAGACCCTACCTTTGTGTGTCAAAACAATATTTGGATTTGAAAATAAATAACAAATCAAGTAACTTATTAAGAGTGCAGATCTGTAAGAATTGAGCAAAATTCAAAAAATGCGGACAAAATGAAAAAAATCAAATTTCTTGAAAATGTTTGTAGGAAGAGGGCTTAGTGAGTAAGTAATGAAAATGATGTTTAAAAAAATCAATATGTCTCGTTGCCATGGCAACATGGTAAACAAAGGAATACTAAAAATGGCAAGAAATTACATTTTTAAAATCTCGAAAATGTGATTTTTCTGCGAACCGTCACTTGAAGTGAAAAGGGGAAAAATTTTTATGAATATTTTTTTTTGTTTTGGCATATTTTGGTGTACAAAATTCAGTCAAATCCAACAGGATGCGCATTATCGAAAATCCCCAAATTAATTTTTGAAAATCCCCATATTTGACACTTTTCAAATTGCGGATTTTATGTCAACTTTGAACCTTTGTATAACTCATGGTAGTGAAATATTTTTCATGCCTATTGTGGAACATAAACATTGAGTCTTGGTCAACACAAATCTACTTTAAAGTTACTGGGATATTATTTTCTGTAGGTGTACTACCTCTTCAAAGTTGTCTAATTTTGCAAATTTTCTCAAATTTAGCGTAAATACATTTCCCTGTGTTTTGTACTTTAAAACAAAGAATATCAGGTGCAGAGTGAAAGAAAATGCTAAAAATATAAAAATCAAATAATATTAATACAAAATAATAATAATTGTAATGCCAAATGGATTAATATTGCGCATGTGCAGAATTCATACAGCTAAAAATTCGCTTATTCCCATATAACAATCATGAAAACGCCTGCAAAAATGCAGGCTGTTTTGAATCGAGTAATGAATAATAATTAATACTTAATACCCATGAAGGTGTAGAATGAATGTGTGATCAACATTCTTTATAACACTTTCAGATCAAATCCGAATTGTAAAACATGTGCCTTTAATTTCAATCTTAATTACACAACTGCAGTTTAGGTATTTTCTAACATTGCATAAACAACAAGAAAGAAAACCTTCATTTAGAGATGCATCTACTGAAAACAAGGAAGTTTCATTCATTTTGGAATATCCAATCTAAAATAAATGTCAAACCCGCAAAAAAAGAAAGAATTTCCTTCAAAATTTGTTAATGGCTATTTAGTATCAGGAGAGGTCAAATTATATTGATCAAGACCGCACAACACTAAATCACTCCAAGAATGGTGTAGGGGTAGTAAGTCCCGGTAAAAAACATAGGTCCACACGGATTATTTTGCAATGATAGTAGAACTGGTTACACGTGACATGATTTTGTGTTTATGAATATATATGAATAGAATCTTGTGATCACTTATAGCATCCAAAACAACTGGCATCCATATTTATTTTGGATTTAGCAGCGTAAGTTCCGGTACATTTCTAAAGTGGTTAGGGGTCGTATTGACTGGGTGGAAAAAGCGGGGGCGCTGTTTACGAGCCCGTAGCGAAAATTTTTATCGGAAATTGTAACATTAATTGAAGGTTATTTGAAAGATAAAGATGAGGGCTACAACTTGATATTTACTGAAACTTCAAAATATTGTCACGCCAGTATGAAAAAGCTTAGACAATATGGGCTAAAATGCATTGGTTTCAATGGAGAAGTTATTTAGTGGTGTGCGCCCTTAACTTGCAACTTTGCTGGGTGACGAGCTGTCGATAGCAGTCATCCCGGTACAAGCAACATGGACGAAGACCACTAAATAACTTTCCCATTGAAACCAATGCTGTAGAGCCCAAGTTCTGTGGGCTTTTTCATACAGGCGTGACAATATATGGAAATTTTAATTTATATCAAGTTGTAGCACTTATTTTTCTTCTTTAATATAACCTTCAATTGAAAAAACATTTTCTGATAAAATTTTCCGCTACGAGGGACCTTTCTCACTGAAAGCCAAAAGGGAGTCAAGGTTACTCCTAAAAGGGAGTCCAGCAAGTTGACTCTATTTCAGTATTGACTCCATTTGGGAGTCACTTATACACTGTAAAAAATCCGGTGTTAAATTAACACCGGCTGGATTCAATATAGGTCCAATCTGGGGCGGTGTTAATTTAACACCATTGTGGTGTAATTTTAACACTTTTCGGTGTTGTTTCATCACCCTTTGAGGTTATTTCAAAACCAAAAAGTGTTATTTCAACACCAAAAGTGAAGTGTTGAAATAACACCAAGCTGGTGTTAAATCAACACCATTCCAGATTGGACCTGTATTGAATCCAGTCGGTGTTAAATTCAACACCAGAGTTTTTACAGTGTATCATGACTCTACAAAGGAGTCACTTGAACTCTTTTGAAGAGTTTAGATGACTCTGAAAATAGAGTTGAGGTGACTCTTACTTAGGAGTCAACTTGACTCTTTTTCCAGAGTCCAGCATCAATGACTGTCATGGGGAGTCACGTTGACTGGCTTTTGTAATGTGTCTTTATTATGTATCTGTGGTCAAAATGTTGACCTTAAACATAATTGATCACTGTATACACATATCACAAATGAAGTCTATACTTATGTCATTTCTCGAACCACATACTCAAACAATCAATAACGATATTTGTTCCACCTTGGTCCTCACATTTAATGTTCTTCGTTCCAAGAAACATTTATTTATTGACATCTTTAAAGGGGGTACACAGAAAGCCAAAAAGGAGTCGCGGTTACTCTCAAAAGGGAGTCCAGCAAATTTGGACTCTATGTCAATATTGACTCCATTTGGAGAGTCACTTGACTCCACACTTGACTCCCATGGGGAGTCAAATATCATGACCCTCCAAAGGAGTCACTTAAACTCTTTTGAAGAGTTGGGATGTTTATGAAAAAAGAGTTGAGGTAACTCCTACTTAGGAGTCAGCTCGACTCTTTTTCCTGAGTCCAGTATAATGACTCTCATGAGTAGTCACGTTGACTCTCACGAGAGTCATTGTGACTCATCAGGAGAGTCAATGTGGCTCCTCGTGAGAGGCATGGATGCTGGACATCCTTTTAAGAGTTACTTGACTCCCTTTTGGCTTTAAGTGCACTGAAAGCCAAAAGGGAGTCAAGGTTACTCCCTAAATGGAGTCAAGCACTCTATGTCAATATTGACTCCATTTGGAGAGTCACTTGACTCCCCATACTTGACTCCCATGGGGAGTCAAATATCATGACCCTCCAAAGGAGTCACTTAAACTCTTTTGAAGAGTTTAGATGACTCTGAAAATAGAGTTGAGGTGACTCTTACTTAGGAGTCAACTTGACTTCTTTTAGAGTCCAACATCCATGACTCTCGTGAGGAGTCACATTGACTCCCATGAGAGTCAACATGACTCCTAATGAGAGTCAATGTGACTCCTTGTGAGAGTCAATGTGACTCCTCATGTGAGTAATGATGCTGGACACCCTTATAAGATTCACTTGACTCTCTTTTGGCTTTTAGTTATGAAGCATGGTAAAATTTGGTACTGAATTTTTATGAAAATAGCAAGTTTTGTTAAATCTGTATAACAAAAAGGACCAATATCCCAGTTATTTTATTCTATTTATGTTTTACCAAAGGTATGAAGATTCAATTCCTTGCCAAGACTTTTTTTGAAAAACACTACCATGGCTGCTGTGGCATTTGAAAAGTGTAGTAAAATAAGGTTTGGAAAAATAGTAAAAAAAGGGATTTTTCAAGTGTAGGATTGTGCATAAAAAGAAGTGCTGATGGAACTGGCAACACCTGTCATGTAGAGTTGAACAATGTTACTTTATAGTGAAATCACCATTGATATGAATTTTTGTTACATGAGTATGTGTCAGTACTACAAACTTACCTTATTTTTTTCTTAAAATACTGTAAAATGGTACATTTTCCCCTTAGCATTTTGAATTGCGTTGCCATGGCAACAAGGACACGGGGGATTTTAATATTTGCAGCACAAACATTCTGGCCCAAGCCCTATACCCTGCCAAAGTTTCAATAAAATTTGATGAACTTCATTTTTTGACTTTGTCCGCACCTTGCTAAATATTTATGGACCCCTACTCTTAAATGCTTGCTTTGCTGGCATTTTTAAGTAAAGTATAGGCCTATATTCTATATTAAGTTCTGTATATTTGTTCATTTGTTTTCAAGAAGAAATCACTTAAAGCTACCACATGCCGGGACCACATGATGTAAATTTTGGGTTCAGATTTTAATAGATTTTATTTTTTTGCACAGTTCAAAAAGCTTTGGACAGAAAGAAGAAATAAAGCTACCACATCATGTAAATTTGAGGTTAAGATTTTAATAGTTTTTATTTTTCAAAATTTAGAAAAGATTGTATGATATCACAACAGTTCCACAGATACATACAGTAGACATACAGATTTAAATCCGGGGATTTAAATTCAGTGTCAAACAAGTAGCTCTGTCCAAATTTCAATTTTGCTCAGTTTTAAAAGCTTTGGGCATTAACTTTTCTTGAAATTCAGAAGCACTCCAGAATCCATTAACATATTAGTCACAAAAGAAGACAAACTTAATAGAACAAATCAGTGAGAAGTCATACATACTTGACAAACATTGAAATGCATGTAGTGGTTCTCATAAACACTACTATTAGAATTATATGAGGGGTGTTCAATAAGTTCATGGCCTATGGTAGAACAAGTTAGCTATGTAGTTATTACTTA
>JXSR01S014142.1:31944-42366 GCA_000969725.1 Ophiothrix spiculata | reverse complement strand
TTTTAATGAGAGCAATCCAGAAAGTATGTTTTCTACTTCAAATCAAGCGTGTTTAGTAAATTTTAGCTCTTATGGTCATATTTTTATGGGAAAAAACAATTTGTTATCTTGATTGGAAAAAACCCTTCCCAATACCTAATAACAGTTGCTTGCCCAAGCATCATATGACAGCATGCATAATAATTCCCAATAAAATTACCCATACAATTAGTTTTGGAGCCCCTGTTTTGGAAAAACCAGGTGGCATATATTTAAGTACCCTATCCATCCCCAGAGATCTTCATGAACCCTTTCAATCCTGAATTGCAATATAGGTGTATATAGCCCATACTGAATTAATTTATACTCAATACGAATTGGAACGCCTGAGCGTTTTCTCATAAGCTCCTTTGGAAACATTCAGGCGTTCTATCGGATCGAAAGGGTTAAAGTATTTATCTCTACCCCATCAAATGATGAAAAAATGAATGATAATGCTTCAGTTTCGGTGCACCTATATGGGCTTGAAATTATAAAATAACAAAAGTTTTCCCTAGCTGGGTAAATTCAAATGTTTTTAGTGTATATAAAAATCACTTGATGCAAACCCCCAAAAAACCTCTGTTGTCTACTGTTCAACAAATTGTGATTTGAAAATGTTTACTTTAATACTACTGATGAAGTAAATAATTGATATTATTTCATACATCGTCTCAAAGTCTGATCAATTTGTACTAGAACTTTTTTGCAAATATTATTCAAATATTTGACTTTCAAAATCATGCTACTTTAATCTCTTATTGAAGTCACACCGTGACTGGCGATGACTTTTGTTTCAAAGAAATGTGTATTTAATTTTCATGAGTTTTTTCCTTTCCAGCAAATTGTGTTTGACTTAATTATGGTTAACATTATAAAACAAATGATATTGAATTTCTTGAGTCATTAAACTTGAATGCTCTAACCACAATTATATGGCACAATATGGAACAATAGCACTCTTTGTATATTATTTTCCATCATTAATTGGTAGCTTTCCAATCTTAATTTTGACTTGAATACCAAAGATATCAGTAGGAATATTATATTATATGACCTATATATGATTACATTCTGAAGATAGTCTATTATTAATGTCTAAGTGATCAAATACATCAGATTTTTATTTTAAATAGGAACTGATATCACTAATTAAAATTAAAATCTAGAGTATTATCTCAAAGTATCACAATACTCAATTTGAGATTTATCAAAACATTATATAAATTTGATGGCGGCAATCCATATTGTAAAATACAAGAACTGAATTCTGTTTTTTAATTAAATAGCAAAATACTTGTTTTTACCACATGGAAATGATCGTCAAAGACATGTTTGAACCATTGTTCCAAATTTAGAAAAGAAACTCCATTAAAATACCAACGAAAAAGGATTATAAACTGTCCGTGCCATTATATGCGTCCCCTTATAGTTTTGGACACAGCCAATTAACACAGTGAGAGGGATGAAGCTTTTATCAGGGCTCTGACACCGGCATTTCGCTGGCACTCGATATCGGCAGTCGTACAATGTAAACAATGCAGAGAAAACACCGGAATACAAAATGGCGACTGACGCACTCATGGGCAAAAAAGTGGCACCCCAGGGGACACTCTGAACTGCACCGTGAAGTCCGTGAACGCTTTCACGGCGCAGCATAGAGCGCAGCCTTTGACATTTCATTCATGATTGTTTATTTACTACGATGTATTAGAATTGTCCCAAGTCTATGCTATACATTATTTTCCGTAAAATGCATTTAGGACTCTCTGAGAGGCGCGGACGCAACACGTGCTAAATCAAAGATGGCGGCGCGCATGCACTGTGTCACTTTATAAATAGGTCTGTCATTTCCCAATCTTATATATTCCCTGCTTTTATGAAAAGCTCTCAATAGGACTTGTCCCTAAAACTGTTAGCCACCCAAAAATTAAGTGTATGTTTGTTACCATCATTTCATGCTTAAAGATAAATTATAGCACAGAATGTGAAATATATATTGTGACATATAATTCTAGGTAAAGGGCTAAACATTGATGCATCCCGGGAAAAATAAGATTCGAATGCATGTGGCTAACACGTTATTTTCGAGGTCTGTTCAATCATTCATCTGAACAGCATTACTTTCACAACAAATAATACAATTTTGACTTTCATAGAAATGAGAGATAAAAGAGATATCAATAAACTAAATATAGATTTTTTCTGGCCATAATATCACTAACAAATCAATACGCCAATGATTGAATGACTTATAATTTGATGGGCTATTTTAGAATCTGAGTATAATTGAACTACTAGATAGCCTGATTTTGCATCCTAAATTTGCAGCATGTCCCTATAACTACTTTTGTAATAAGTAGCCCCCACCCTCACCCGACTCCTTAGGCCTAGAAGTTTAATCCAAAGATGCTGCAGCGTTGTTTGGTTTGTACTTTTCAATTGATGGACTAAATTAGATTTACCATTAAGTTGTCAAATAGCAAAACATTAGGGCAATCTACACAAGAGTATGGTGGAAATCCAGATGAATGCGCATCTCTGTTAAAAACCGCTTTGCAGTAGACTGTGGCTACAGGGGCATCAGATCTAGATCTGCTGTACATACACTCTGCGTATGTGCTTACGTATAGCGGTATGCGGATCTCAGATCTGGATCTTGGAGATGCGCATGCAACAGGATCTGCACTCAGTGTAGATCACCCCTATGTGGTATTTTTTACTTTCAGGTATATCTATTCCTCGCTTGAAAGATGTTCAAGAACCTGATACCTGAATGTTCAATTATTCAATAGGCAATTAATTGGATGTCTTTCTATATTTCTTATAGCTGTTATATAGTGTTATATAATTTGATTAGATTTGTTTTCAAGCATTACTTGATCATATATGTCAATTCAATTTCAAAAAGATGTCACACCATTTCATTTAGCTTTTACAAATTTAGATTTTTATTGTCAACATTCTGAAAAGTAACGTAACATAGACTTAAACCAGTCCACCTTAACACTTTTTGTTAGTTATCTTTTACACTTTTTGCTGATGATAATTCTTTTCTTAACTATTTGCAACCTTGTAAAAAAGTATTTACTTCCTTTCTCCTGGTACTCAAAAGTGAAAACTCAAATCACAATTCTAACAGACAGTCATCTTTTAAAAATGATTTTGCAATTGAAAAATTCTGCAATGCTTTAACTTGGTAAATGCGTTTTGAGATTTTAACAAAATTTACTGTGCTTTTTAAGTCAGCATAAAAACGCACTTCTTCTTAATTTCTACTCATTTCAAATTTTTGTCAAGGGGCACTGCGCCCTTCTCCCCCCTACCTGACCATTCCATTATTGTGATGAAATTTAATTAAGCTCAACATGTTCACAAAAATTGAACAAAATAAAATGTCAAAGAATCAAATTGAAAAATGTACAAATGAAGGAGCTCCTACAATAATCAATTTTCAGAGAGGTCTATTAAATTCAAATTTATTTAAATCCATGAAGTAGTAATTACTTTCTTGATTACTTTGATTAATCTGTAGAATCAAGTATATATTATATAAAGCTTTTAAGCTTTTAAGTTTAATATAAAATTTTAATTATGATATTAAACTTGGTCATAAGTGATTTTAAACTATAGGCCTATCCATCTAATTTTGTCATCCTTCCCAGTATCATTTTTTTCTTTTCATCTTCCACTCTTCCAATATTGTGCAATCTCATATATTTGAGAATATAACGCACTGGTAGATTTTGAAGTCCAGAAATTGACCGAAATGGGGTTGAGAAGGGTACAGAATACCCTAATCTTAACAAATTTGTCTGCTGTGATTGTTTGACTCTTTTGTACATGGGACTAGCAGCCTAATGTCCCATCCGAAGGTGGATGATCTCCAATCAAATATTAACCCAACTCTAAATACTTCATGTAAGGAGCAGAGAAATATTTGCCCCAATTCTCTCAATATATCAGATAAACGTCTAAGGAAAAGTTGCAAGATTCCACTGTGGCAGATGCCCCACCAGGAATTGAACTCGGGCCCAATGTGTGTAAGGCAAGATACCAGACTACATAATGGTGCTCCTCATAATTGTAAGTCCTTACGTTTTCTGCCACCCCTAAATTGGATATTTTTTTAGGTCATACCCTGGGGTCCATATATCTGCATATTTATTTATACGTTACAAAAATCATTGTGAATTTGTGTTTACAACTTACCTGTATAGTAGGTACCAGGTGAGAAATGTTGATATAGAATATGGTGATATGAAAGAGAAAAGAAACAAAATGAAAGTAAGAATAGTATTTCTTAAAACCAACATGAAGAGATGGCACACATTGCAGAAATATTTCAAGTGAAATATACTTTTCCCCAGATTTTTCCTTGATTTGTAATGCTAGCGAAATACAAATCTCATTTAGCACATAAAAGAAACCGACGATTGCAGACGGCATCTGCCATTATCCAGGTGAAAAAAACAGGTATTTAAAATGTTGCCATTTGGAGTTTCAAAGCAGTTTGCTTTTAGATTATTCACTCTTTATTAGTTTTACCACTAATTAGGGTATCCACAAGTAAATTACTTTAGATAGTATCGGGTCAAAAGCTTTAGGCTGTAAAAATCACTCTTTGTGTTTATGAGACTGTGGAGACAGCATCTTCTTTCCTGATATTTTTGGAGCAGTCTTTGCTAGAGGCGATATACACGTAACATAACAAAATTAAAAAAAGAAAGAGCTTGAGTAAACACTACAAATTTGAAGGTTTCCTGTCTTTTTTGATTTTGCTTAATTTACCTTGTAATGTTCTATCCAAGGGAGGGGTTCCTCTTTTATTATGACCCATGAGAAATATAGATGAGGAAAAGTACTTCTACCAAGCACACATAAGTATGGGTACAAGTTCATGAAGGAATCCCCAGTGGCATAGTCAAAGGGGGTGCAGCCACACCCGCAATATTTCTTTATTCTGATGGAAGAGGTCATCAGTTGGTAAATTTGTACCACTGTCAGAAATTTTACATTGAAGTGGATTTATCATTTTGTTGTGAACTACACTGATTTTATGAATATTTGAAAAATTGCTAAAATCATCCAAAAATGTACTTCATAGCCAAGATTGGTGCAAAATTGAGACACCAAATGTCGATGCGCTTCTTCTTCTTCTTTTGTTTTTTTGCGTGTCAATTTTTGAACGCTACATTGAAAAATGTGGGTGTACCTTATGATCTCATATGTCAGTTTTTGGTCGCATGTACACCCAAAATTGAATTCCCCTCCCTGCACCTGAATTGTATCAATGTCCCAATGTTTTCCATAGTACTCAAGGCTGATATTCACTTCACCTTGCAGTAAGTGTGCCCTCCTCATACAGGTGTTTGAAACTAAATGTGTTTACACTTGCTTAATTATACACTGTTAATTACATTAAGAGAGGTCAAATTTAATGCTATTTTTAAACTTTTCAAGACAAGGGAAAATTTATATTATTTACACACACTTGCAAACTAGTGATGTGCCTTGATTTGAAGATACAATATTTAGTGTTCCAATCGGAACCTTTCTGGTCAAAAATTTGATGAGAGATTCAAGTTGTAAACTCCAAGGGGGTAACTCACATCCTGGGGACTTGCATATAAACTGAAGGTCCCAGGATGTGAGTGGCCCATAGCTACTGTAGTAGGGACTTTCACAAGGGGTACTTGAATATTCCATATTTTTCTACCCATCTTTGTTGCATATCCTTATAATAACCACTTTTGTACTTACTTCACCATTTTATTTTCTAATTAATTAAGTTGCAGGGAATACTTATGCAAATAAAAACTGTTTCAAGGGCTTCTAGTTGCAAATCCCCATATCATTATGGGATTGGCAATGCCCATAGTGTTATTCTTGAATTACAGACTCTCTTTTAACAAATCAAAGCATTGGAAGAGATGTCAAAATATTTTCATATCAATATTTTCCCAAAATAGGATGTTTTCATAAGGTAACAAGTCAAACAAATTAGAGCCATTAGCCTCAGAAGACTTAAGTTAAGTGATTGCTAACACGAAGGTGTGAAAAAACAAGTCCATCGTCTTTGTACGCCATGTATGAACTCCAGCCAAACTCAATATTGATGCTTACACATCCACCTTCCACTCAGGACAAGCAAACAGTATAAGTCAACATCACCTTCAATAAGAACATTACCAATGTTGACTGTATGTCTACATTGGTAAACGATGATTAACTTTGGTCTGTTAGTTTAAGCTGATATCATCAGTAAAGAAACTTATACTTGAGTGTATAATTTCCAAAAACAAGTATCATGGCTGTCGGTAACGAAGTGTTACTAACTTTGTAAAGAATCTGGGCTGGTCCGCAGCCATGCGAGTAAAATTTGGTTAAGATTTCAGCGATAAGACTGGGGTACTAGAAGGCTACAGACATCTGTTTTATTCACACATGTTGCAAATAGTGGATAATGTTTATGCTATTTACTGATAAGAACAAAATATAAGAAAAAGTGCATGTTCTCCCTTACGATGTGGTCATTATCTCCGCAGATTTTGTATTAAATAAGTCCCTGGAGTAAGTTGCCTAACCAGAGAGGAGCGGGGGTGGATGAAAATGTATTTGCCCAATCTCTCCCCGCCAAAAAAAAAATGTAATCAACAAATTACAGGTGTTCACACATGAAGAGTTGACTTGCAAAATGACTTGCATCCATTTTACACTTTTCGAGATAAAGAGCAAAACCCTGCCAGGACATCAAAATATGTGGCAAAATTGCTGATAATGATTATAGTAATTCTGTGCGAATATGTCTTTACAGAAAAGGTTTAACTTAGATAATTCATCTCATATTTTCTTATTAATTGACTATTGTTTTATTGTTCAAAATGAACGTAAGCTGTTTTGCAAATCAACTCATCAAATTTCATCTTAAAAACCCCTATCTTCTACATTTTAAAATTTTTGCTAAATTTCTTTTTAAATTCTTAATTAGGATATAATGAACTTTAAAAATACCAAATTTCAACATTTTAAACATCTTTAATAAAAAAAATACCATATATGGGCATTATGCCCAAATATGGTCATAATGTGTTCATATCTGGCTCAGAAATGTAACATTTTTGAGATTTTAACCCACTTAGCCATATTTTTTTAAACAAAATTTCTTGCCAGGATGACATACAAATTAGAAGTCTAAGAATCTGACAAAAACTCATTTTTTTAAAAATGGTCTCTAAATCAAATTTTTTGAGGGTAAAATATATTGAGTAGAGTCTACAATTACAACCTTGGCATTTGTTTTGCATTTCAAAATGTTGCTGCTTTTGGGTTCTTTGTATGTGCAATAGAGTACAATATCAGCATTTATAAAGCGCCTTTTCCCAACTTGTTATTCTGCTTAATCAGTTTTTGAAAAGCTATGTGAAAAAGATTACTTTTGTGTCCAACAACTCATCAAATTTCAACTTAAAAACCCCTACCTTCTACCTTTTTAAATTTTTGCAAAATTTCTTTTTAAATTCTTCATTAGGATATAATGAACTTTAAAAACACCAAATTTCAACATTTGAAACATCTTTAATAAAATAAATACCATATATGGGCATTATGCCCAAATATGGTCATAAGGTGTCCATATCTGGCTAGGAAATGTAACATTTTTGAGATTTTAACTCACTTAGCCATATTTTTTAAACAAAATTTCTTGCCAGGATGACATACAAATTAGAGGTCTAAGAATCTGACAAAAACTCATTTTTTTAAAAATGGTCTCTGAATCAAATTTTTTGAGGGTAAAATACATTGAGTAGAGTCTACAATTACAACCTTGGCGTTTGTTTGCATTTCAAAATGTTTTTTGCATTTCAAAATGTTATGCTGCTTTTGGGTTCTTTGTATGTGCAATAGAGTATAATATCAGCATTTTTAAAGCGCCTTTTCCCAACTTGTTATTCTGCTTAATCAGTTTTTGAAAAGCTATGTGAAAAAGATATAACTTTTGTGTCCATGTACCAACTCTTTTGCCTTTAATTCCTCCCGAAAATTCCTTTTGCCCCTGCCTTCCTTATGCTACTTATTTAAACAATCTGATCCACTGCTAAGATACACTGAAGAAAATTCTTTAAAAGGGACTATCTATTTGAGTCAATAAATAGATAGGAAAGGAATGCAGAGATGGGTCACTGGTTATCTCCAAACAAACTGGCTCCATGGTGCAGCCATTTGTGTTCCATGAAAATAAACCCTGCTGAATGAGTCATGCTTGGTGTTTATCAAGATCACTGGAACCCTAAAAACATTACAAACCAATGTGGACAGATATATGTTTGACTTCCTTGAAAATCCAGATAAGAGTCCAAATTAAGCGTAGTTTAAATGATGTCAATATTTCTTTTGTTGTTGTTATATTTTAACTGGATTTAGGACCTTCATTTGCAACACCTAAAGCAAAAACAAATGATGAGAAAAATGACCTCCTATGAAAAGAAAGATACATATGTCCCTCAAATCTTTGAAATCTTTTTCAACAATATGTGTCTATTTTCTCCCTCACTAAAGTAGACCTGTAGCCAGGATTTATCAAATTCTGTCACATTTGGCAAATCTGTTGGGATCCCTCCCTAAGGTGGACGAGGGTTTATAGAATGTGATATTAAAGTATGGTAGTGAAGACAAATCTTGAATAAAGCATATAGCTAATAATAAAATATAATTTGTTTCAAACTTTTTTTTTGCATATTGCCCAAACTCCTTATATGATTTAGCTTTTTTCAAAATAACTCAGATCATGATTTTCTTTTAATGAAACCAAGCACAAAAGAGAATAAGTGAATGCACTGGCTATGTTGTATCAATAACAATAATTGATTGCTCTGCTCATAATCAAATACCTGGATGATAAATCAGAAGAATTTTGGATTGTTTTCTATGGTCTATCTTTATCGTTACAGTGTCAAATACACCTTGATATTTTTCATAACTATTGTATGATAATATGAAACCATGAATGAATGAGTTAAACTTTTTTCTGTGTAAGTAAACATAGAGGGCAGCCTAATGCAATTACTAGAGCTCAGACGGTGACATTTTAAAGTTTTGTCACTCCTCAGCTTTGTCTCAAATTAATCCAAGTTCATGATTTTTCACACTTTATTCCCAAGAATAGAAACAATAATAGTACAGGCTTGTTGCTCAAGTAAATCTGCAACCATGGTATTCATTTTGCATGTTATAAAATATTTCACTCATTGCAAATTATCTTATATTAAAGGGGCAATTCATGATCTAATTAACTAATTATTGTCGGGCCCCGACAGTAATTACAACACAGCTATAGCCTATGGGGATTTTCAAAATGCTGAAAAGCTTGTAACTTCAAAAACAAATGGTCGGAATCAAGTGAAATTTTCAGTATATATTTCTTCCTATTTAGCTAGAAAACAGGCGAGGTTTTTGTCACATCAAAATCATGAATTGCACCTTTAAAGGGGCAATTCATGATCCACTTTTTACCCTCAAGGTCACCTCTATCAAAGTTCATTTTTTTAGCTTATAAGAATCGTCAACTAGTATATGTTAAGATACTGGTATATGTTAAGATCCCCAAACTATTCTTTCATATGTGCTTGCATTTTTTAAAAAGTGAGAAAATGTGTCATTTGGGCATTTTCACGAAAAAGTGGACATTAGAAAAATATTGAAAAATGATGTAACTATTCAATGAAAAGTGCTACCACCATATTTTTTGTATCAAAAGAAAGCTATTTTGAAGCTCTTTAAATTGAACCTAATTTTGAAAAGACTGAACAAAGATGTCTATGAAATTTCTTTAAAAAACCTATTTTTTGGTCAAATTTCTTGATTTTCTTAATGAAAAGTAGTAATTTTCATTTCATTTTTTCAACCCATTCTCAGTTGTTTACTTGGGTGTTATTGTTCCAAATGGCTTAAATAAGGATCAAATTTACACATAAGGTTGTATTTTTTGTTAATCCTGACCAGTCTTTACGGTTCAGTGCACCCAAAATTCAGCGGACAAATTGTCCTTCCGTGACCATGATCCCTTCGCATTTCGCATTGTTAAAACATAACCGAAGGGAATATTTTGATGTGGAATGTGGCAAACTATTGCAGAATTACCAAGCAATGCATTCAGTAACTTTGAAATTAAATTTCTTCATAACTTTAATAAAAAATTTCAAAAATGTACTCAAGGTGAAAAACCATGTCCGTTTTGCTGTCCTTCCGTGACCGACCTCATTAATATGCATATTTTGCGACAGAGGAATTTTTATGAAAAAATTCCTGTTGAATATGAATGCTTTCAGGTATACTCAACTAAATATGGAAGTAGTTTTATTTTATCCAATTCAATTTTGGCAATGTATGTGTTTGAAATACAGA
>JXSR01S014139.1:15486-31515 GCA_000969725.1 Ophiothrix spiculata | reverse complement strand
TTTAGGCCTATCGATAATGTTTACGTTCAAACACAATTTTGTTCGATTGAAAAACTTTTTTTTTTATCGAAAACATCGATAATGTTTTCGTTCGATTTTTTTTTTTTGATTGAAAACATTTTCAATAGGCCTAATGTTTAGGCCTATCGATAATGTCTTCGTCCGAACACAATTTTGTTTCGATCAAAAACATCATCGATAGGCCTAATGTATCGATAATGTTTTCGTTCGAACACATTTTTTTCCTGATTTTTTTTTGATTGAAAGCATTATCGACACTTATGTTTTCGTTCGATTTTTTTTTCCGATCGAACAAATTATCGATAGGCATAATGTTTAGGCCTATCATTAATGTTTTCGTTCGAACACAATTTTGTTTCGATCAAAAACATCATCGATAGGCCTAATGTATCGATAATGTTTTCGTTCGATCACAATTTTGTTTCGATCGAAAATATCCCTAGATATAAAAACGATTGTAACTCGCGTTGCCTATATACGATTAAATATATTATCGATAGGCCTAATGTTTAGGCCTATCGATAATGTCTACGTTCAAACACAATTTTGTTCGATTGAAAAACTTTTTTTTTTATCGAAAACATCGATAATGTTTTCGTTCGATTTTTTTTTTTTGATTGAAAACATTTTCAATAGGCCTAATGTTTAGGCCTATCGATAATGTCTACGATTTTTTTTTTTGATGAAAAAAACATCAATAGGCCTAATATTTAGGCCTATTGATAATGTTTTCGTTCGAACACAATTTTTTTCGATCGAAAAACGTTATCCCTATATACGATTGTAATGTTGCAAGTGATTTCTGTCCTGAATAAATCATGGAATAGCAGGAATGCAAGCTTTATTTTGGTCAATTATCACTGGAGTCACAATAGTGTAAAAAGTAACTGTCTTGGCAAAATCAGCTTACTTGTTCCACGGGCTATAAATTATAGGAAAATCAGCATGGAACTTGGAAGCTCCTGGAATAGACAAAAATTATGCCTTAACTCTATTAAGTTGTAAACTGCTATATGTGCATTGTTATTGTCATGAATACATCGTCGAACGTAAGCTTTATTTACGGTCAATGGCGATCATAACAAAAGTTGCCGAATTCGGCATACTTGTTCGCCGACATTGAGTCTTGAAAATTTCGCCTTTTTCTCCATTTTTCACTTCAAATGTGTTTCTATTTTCCAACAGCTTAGGTATGTAGGTATATGGTAATGCTCCAAATTCAGTGGTACTCGAGTGGTACAACATCACATTTTGGTCATTAAATGGAGACTGAATATTGCGATTTTCATGAAACTGATCGTAATTTAAGCGTGAATAAAATCACATTTTTTGCAAAGCTATTTAAGCAATAAATTTCGTTATTTTTGTAAAATGTTTTTTTCAGTTTTAGAAACTATTTTGGACAGGTATCAGCCTCGTGATAAGGTACTAAGTTCTATTTTTGGTGGGCAGCTGGAAAAATTGCCGTCAGGGTCGCGGCTAATGTCCACATACCTCTGACGAGTCACGCATGCGCAGTGTTTGTTTTGATTCATGATTGCACTATATCGATCGTATTGATCGCGGAAATAGCTGATTCAATAAGTGTGCACAGAGGCTATGCAGGCCGGCCCTCGTGTATGGCGTACCGCTACTAGTTATTGTGACACTCAAATAAATCATAGATCAGATGTTACTGCCTTCGTTTCACATAAAATGTAAAGATATATACAGTATTATATCAGGACTTACTGAACATGAAATATTATGATGATGGTGATAGCAAGAATAACTGAAAACCTGTATATAGTTAGCAGTATACAATTTATGTAAATACCTATTTTAATGTATTTTTCCATAATAATTTATGAAACGCATAGTTAGAAAAATTATACAATATATAGTAAGAAACAAAAAAGCAATCCCAGCTTATGTTGTATTAAAACGTTTGCAAAAAGAGTATAAGAACAAAGATTAATGAATGAAAATTACCCGTGATTGATACATATTTAAAGCATGTATATAAATAAATGATTGTTCCTGATGCTATTGGAAACAAATTATCAAAAACTGTCTCTGACTTGTCTTCTCTTTCCTGACCATATCTTTTTAAATAATTCTGGACCTTGTGTGGAACGTCAATGGGTTTTTAAAATGGGTCCTGTTTTTGGAGCATCTGGTTGATTACACATTACATCAGATACACAAAGACCATTGAACATAGGGGTTAAAACTCGCATATCACATGAATATCAGTAGTACCTAGAAAATTCATAACTATTATGGGAAATGATCCTGACTGGTTTTGAGAAAATATATGCTTTTGACATATTATAGTGCTTCCGTGTCCCACGAATGGGAGCAAAGAGCAGGATTCAGACTTCAAAATTATATAAATCGTACAAGACAGAGGTTTACAAAGATACAAACTATCCAATCAGAGAGCATGATTTCTGCTCCTGCTCCTAGCTCCCAGCTCCCAATCCTAATGAAAAGGTACATTACATACTACTACTGTTTGACGCTGAAAACAAATGTCTTCAGGATACGGGCCAATCAAGTGCTTAGATTGATTAGTGGTTACTGGCGTCTTATTTTGGATAAGACATCGGAGCCTAGCGTAGGTTACGTATACCCCAACAACTGGTATAGTCTTTACCAGAGTAGACAAAGTAGAACGCTTGTTCACGCTATACACACAGCTAACAGTGGGTTGTATAGTCTTTTGCAGAGTAGACAAAGTAGTACACTCGTTCACGCTATACACACAGCTGACACTGGGTTGTATAGTCTTTTGCAGAGTAGACAAAGTAGTACGCTATACACACATCTGACAGTGGGTTGTATAGTCTTTTGCAGAGTAGACAAGTAGTACACTCGTTCACGCTATACACACAGCTGACACTGGGTTGTATAGTCTTTTGCAGAGTAGACAAAGTAGTATGCTCGTTCACGCTATACACACAGCTGACAGTGGGTTGTATATAGTCTTTACCAGAGTAGACAAAGTACAGGGTGTCCCAATAAAAACGCAACAAACTTTGAACTTTTATTTTGAGAGAACAGAGCACAATGGTGAGCAAAAGTTACAATGATATTATAGAGTAGACCATTGGCTTTTAAAAGATTTTTGTTTTGTTTAATTTGGAACTCTGAATGAAAAGTTATTGCACGTTTTGTAAAGACCCAAAAAATCTTGATGGTCCGATTTGTTAATCTGTAAAGTTTCACCTCTGGTGACGTAATTGGGCAAACGTTGAATGGAAATTGCTAAAAACATCACATGATTAGGAGAAGCATCCCTTGAACCCATTTCATGACATAAGGACTTAATTTAATAATGATCTGCTGATATTAAGCATGCTGTTCCGTCTGGTTTAGTCAACCTGTTGCGTCCCCTTGACGGGCCAGATGAATCAATAACTTACTTGAGTTCTTAAACTCCTTTGTCTTCAGTTTTCTTCCGTGATTTCAGTTAAAGACTTATTATTGGTTGACTGCTTTCATTAGAATCCTTGGTTTTCGACTCTTTTGGTAGAAATTGTATCCTAAACTACCCGATTGTCACACCAGAAGTAACAGATTCAAGGAATATGAGAGTACCAGAAAGATCCGTACTTTAATTGAAAAGTTCGACCTATTTAAGTTAAAAATTAACTTAAAATATCACTTAATGTTAGGTACGGGTCAGGTAAGATTGGTTTGGATTGATTGTGCTCCAGTTGCTTGCAGAATTCTCTTTATTTCAAATTTGGATTTCTTTAGTTGGAAGTCTAAATTTACAAATCAAACCAAAGTAGATTTAAATGGCTTTCTTAAATTCTTCATATCTTTGGACTGGAGCGGTAAAATGAATCGGGACCAAAAGCATATTGTAGAGTAATTACTCTACTTTTGAAAAACATATATTACTATGATTTAATCTTTTGGCAACTATTTTTAAATATTTTTTGTTTGCTCGTTGCATTAATATTGGGACAAGCTGTAGTACGCTCGTTCACGCTATACACACAGCTGACAGTGGGTTGTATAGTCTTTTGCAGAGTAGACAAAGTAGTATGCTCGTTCACGCTATACACACAGCTGACAGTGGGTTGTATAGTCTTTACCAGAGTAGCCAAAGTAGTATGCTTGTTCACGCTATACACACAGCTGACAGTGGGTTGTATAGTCTTTTGCAGAGTAGACAAAGTAGTATGCTCGTTCACGCTATACACACAGCTGACAGTGGGTTATATACTCTTTACCAGAGTAGCCAAAGTGGTATGCTCGTTCACGCTATACACACAGCTGACAGTGGGTTATATAGTCTTTACCAGAGTAGACAAAGTAGTACGCTCGTTCACGCTATACACACAGCTGACAGTGGGTTGCATAGTCTTTTGCAGAGTAGACAAAGTGGTATGCTCATTCACGCTATACACACAGCTGACAGTGGGTTGCATAGTCTTTTGCAGAGTAGACAAAGTAGTACGCTCGTTCACGCTATACACACAGCTGACAGTGGGTTGCATAGTCTTTTGCAGAGTAGACAAAGTGGTATGCTCATTCACGCTATACACACAGCTGACAGTGGGTTGCATAGTCTTTTGCAGAGTAGACAAAGTAGTACGCTCGTTCACGCTATACACACAGCTGAGAGTGGGTTGTATAGTCTTTACCAGAGTAAACAAAGTAGTACGCTCGTTCACGCTATACACACAGCTGACAGTGGGTTGTATAGTCTTTACCAGAGTAGACAAAGTAGTACGCTCGTTCACGCTATACACACAGCTGACAGTGGGTTGTATAGTCTTTACCAGAGTAGACAAAGTAGTACGCTCGTTCACGCTATACTCACAGCTGACAGTGGGTTGCATAGTCTTTTGCAGAGTAGACAAAGTAGTACGCTCGTTCACACTATACACACAGCTGACAGTGGGTTGTATAGTCTTTACCAGAGTAGACAAAGTAGTACGCTCGTTCACGCTATACTCACAGCTGACAGTGGGTTGCATAGTCTTTTGCAGAGTAGACAAAGTAGTACGCTCGTTCACACTATACACACAGCTGACAGTGGGTTGCATAGTTTTCACCAGAGTAGACTTAGTATTACCAGGCCCCTGACACTTCATCCCCATATATTCCATAGCTCATTTGATTACTATTTATCGATAGTCGCGATCGCTGGTTAACGTTTCTTCTGTAATTATGTGATAAGTGGTCCCAAATTAATGAGGACACACAAAGAATAATCCTGCTCAAATTATCAATAAATACTGATATACCAAAAGAAGTTGCCCTTGATGTGTGTTATGCTTTAAATCAGGTACAACGTGTGCATCATTATCTTCATCGTGTGTCCTTGTTTTTTTCCACATAAAAGTGGGACGTAGGTTTAATTGAGGCCATGTTTTGAACTTAGTGTCACCTCGGTTACTCTGTGGTATTACACTTAGCTGGTCAAGGCAAATTGGTATTAGCTCTGGTTCAGAGGTGAAAATGCTTTACTACGATTTCTACACCATTACACAGCACTGATTACTATCTGGCTCTTCTAAATAAATCTGCCCTGGTATATTTTGTATCAAATTCACATTGATTTTTTACTCCTGGAGGGTAGAATTCGGGGAGGATAGAACTCTGCATAGAACAGCTGCTCTATAGAATTGTCTGAAGACCAACTAGCCTGTTATCATTTTAAATTTACTAAAATGTCATTCAATGTAAACCTAGTATTTCTAGGCCTAAACCTGGTATTTTTCGATTATGTATTTTATAATTAAAATCAAGCTCCTCAGAGCTAATTGGTATGGGAGATGATCTGACCTTGGGTTATTGTCAACATGACTGCTGTTATTCTACAATTAAAAGTAGTGCCATATGAACCATGTGAATAGTGTGCAATGGTTGCCTGGGAAATATTAAAGTCAGTTTGTTAGTTATTGTTTGTTTTTTAAATGTCTTGGGCATTTTGGAAATCATTGGATCTCTCGAGTGGGGGGGGGGGGGGATTGGAGGGTATTTGTGCCCGGGTAGACCACCCGAGTTCCACAGGTTCTGGATTTGATCCTGTGTGAGACCAAAAACTGGCAAAAATGGGCGAAATGACACCCATCTGAGACCATAAATCTACCATATCTATTCAAATGGATGCCCTATCTGAGATCATGCCTGTTCAAGTGAATGCTCTATCTGAGAGAGTACGCAGTGAGTGGTGTTGCCTATTTTGCCTGTTGTACACCCGTTTTGTAAACCAGAAGCAAAAAAAAAAAAAAAAATGCTGCCCATTGGTAAACCACTTTACTAAACAACCATTATCTATACTATTTAATACATTCTTACAATCTGTTCTCCAATAGGTAAACCAAAGGAAAAAATTGGTCAAAAATGGTCAATTTTGCAAAATGCAACTGATACCAATTTTAATTTTGTCACAGTTACATTGTAGCAGCAAAGGTTTCATTTCCTCTCAACATAAAGGCTCCATTTTTAGGCAGATCTCTTCTAGTTTCTATGTATGATCACATTGTTACATTTTTAATGTAAATTGCTTGATTTATCTAACTCCATTCGTCTGTACATTTTGTTTGATTGTGTTTCTTTGATTCCATTTCATTATTTTTTTTCAGGAACAATGCGAAGTTTCTCTGGAAGAGGATACCACAACCTTTAAAGACAGTAAGTTCACACTGTTTGGTCTTCAGACATTTTCAAAATCAATTCAGAAATCTAATAGTAAGGAATGCCAGATCATTATATGGACTTTTATTCAACCAATCATGTACAAGGCTACAAGCTCATTAATAATATGTACATTTTGTCAACAAAACTTTCCGGTCTGTAGGCAGAAATTTTCTCATTTTTTAGTGCTGTAAATGTGAAAAAATAATAATATATATACCAGTACTTTATAAGATGTACTTAACAACAATTTTTTGGCTGCTGATACCGTATACTCGCTGACAAAAAGAGTTAAATTTCCATTTGAACTCGGCTGAGTAAGCTTAAAACTGCAAGTCACCTCAGGATGCATCACATTTAAAATGCCTCTCTTGTGCCAACCGTAATTTCAAGTTCAATTTGTATCAGTTTATGGTAATGGGAACTTTACATTTGTGCTTGTGTTACATGAACAGAGAGCCCTTGACTCCTTCTTATTCTCTCAGAAAGATTAAAATGTGCTTTGGAAATTCTCTGAATTTGTGTTTTAAAAGGTCTATAGCCAGGAGCAGTTATCCAGGGCCAGGGCCGTACGAAGGCATGTAAGCCAAGGGGGGGGGGGGCAAACACATTTACCGTCCCGAAATTCATGTTTCGTCCCAATGTATATACTGTCAATTTGTTTGTTTGCGCGCAAAAATTTTGCTATTTTAAGCCCAAAATCGATATAAAACCTTGATATTTGTGCTAAAATTTGCTTATTTTGACTAAAAATTTGCGGGTTAGTAAAATTTGTAAGATATCATCCCGATATTTTGATATTTGTCCCGACAGTGTCCCAATTTTTCGAGCCAGGGGGGGCAAGTGCTTGTACGGCCCTGTCCAGGGCCCTATTTCATATAAGTTAAAATCAACCTAAGTCATGAAACTTAGGACGAATTACTCATTTGAACTCTGAATAGAGTTTTAAATGTTGAGTTTATCGATCTTAATTTTTTAATATTTTACTTCATAAAAGAATTTGAAATAAAGACTTTTTCTGGGTTTTTTTTCATCAAAAAAAGATAGGATGAATTCTAAATTTTAGATTTAGGTTGATTTTAACTTTTATGAAATAGGGCCCAGGAGTTTAATGAAAATGAGATTAGCAAGAGTAAACTTGATGCACGATCCAACGCATACATTGTTGTGTCATGCAGTGTGCAGTTAACAACATTATGCAGTTTGCACTGTTTGTTTCAAACACAATTAAGGAACTCACAGGGTTCCCCCATGAAATTTATTGCATCACCTTAAAAAGCACACATATCTGAGTATATGTAAGCATGTAAGTATTGTTGTGTCAAATAATTCTCGGACACAAAAATTTAGAGTCTCTAGTAACACAACGCGAGTACACAACGCTTTTCAGGCACGCGCAATGTCGCGGTACTGTGAATTATTGATTGAAAAGATGTTGCGTATTTCCGATGTCCCTTCCTTGTCACAACTTGTGGATACGCAGTGGCTGCGTTCAGATCATGTTTGTGTCCGAAATTTATTTGAAACAATAATAGTGACCTTAAAGTGGAGCCATTGATTTGGGAGGGGGGATACGAGACTATACAGGGTGTGCCAATAAAAACGCAAGATTTTTTGTGATTTTTTTCTGAGAGAATAAGACTACATGAAATAAAAATAATTATCAAATGTTATTGTACATAATCTCAGCTTCATATAGCATTTTGTTTTATAAAATTTGAGCGTTTAATTCTGAAGTTATTACAAATTCTGTGAAGCCCTTAAAAATTGGGTTGGTCCGATTTCTTGATCTCTATTCTATGATCAATAACCAAAAGTAGGTGGCAATCAAAACATTAAATGACAAGTTACTTCATCTGCAGATGAAAACTTCTATTGCTTACTTGCATTTTTGTTTAGTGTTATATCAAAAGCGCCAAAAAGGGTGTCAGAATAACTTTTAAAATTACCAGAAATAATGATTTCAATTGTTTTCTATCCAAATATCATCTTCAAAGTTTCCCCAAACCGGAATGTAAGTTCTTTTCTGATTATCTGGCATGATGTGAACCTTGATTGTATAATTTATCTTGATATGCAATGTAATTTTCCCCAAAAATTACAATTGCAGCTACTGCCTCCGACTAGTTTGTCTATTCATTTTTATGATAAAAGGTTAATACGAAAGCCCTTGATTTTTTTTTTTATTTTAGAGCTGACACTGACTTAAGTACCACAACTAAAACCAGCAAAGCTGAGACTGCTAAAACTAAATTTCATAACTGCTTAAAAATTGCTTACAATTCTTTCTTCAAATCGATTATCTGTTTTGTTTTCAATGAAAATAATTGATCAATAATAACTTTGAGCCACAAATAATTGTAAAATTAATTTAGCTTGTTTAAATTTATAGGGGCTAATGTCTTGGATGCATATCATCCTATGTTAACATACTTCATCCGATGACCACAAATCGGACCAGATTGAAATTTGTGCTCCATTTTGAAAATGCTGTATCTCAGGACAGGAATATCCGAATTAGATGAAACAAAAGGCATATATAATGAAGGGGGAGAAGCTCTATTTTAATATCATTAATGTTTTGATGAGAAAAATGGCCTGCTTATATTTTTCAAATCTTGCATTTTCATTGGCACACCCTGTATAATGTCTGGTGGCAACTCGAAAGTCATGTGGCTCAAAATGGTTTGTTCTGATCAACATGGGTGCTGTGATTTGACCGTACATTAACATATTGCACAAATACTGTAAAACAAGAAATATTTGCGGAAAGAAAATTTTGCGAATTTCAGAATCTTGGTTTTTTGGTGGCATTTTAATTTCACTAATTGCATCAGCATGCGATTGAAATCATTGTACATTATTAATATTAACGGCAATTTGGCAAATAAATTTTGCGATTTTGGGGTATTAGCGAATTTTGCGAAATTAAATTTCTAGCAAATATTTCTTGTTTTACAGTAGTACTTTACAGGGACAAAGATGATGACAAGTCTGAATGTAAAATTTAAAATATAAGTAAGGGCATGGTAAGAAGTTGCCTCAATACTATAAAGATTTCTCAAATCAAATTGTGTTTGACACAAATAGAAGGCTCCTTAGAGTAATAAATGGTGAGATGTTTTGGCTTAAAATCAGTTGAAAAATTATGTGGGAGAGAGAATAAGTATGATCTTCTGTTAGATTAATTATTTGAATATTAAATAATATTTAAAATCAATCCAATCAATCAACCAATCAATCAATCAATCAATATACACTGTACTTGCATGACATCCATACCTCATGAAGGAGTCTATTTGTACAGGGTACCAACGGCTTAACTTGACTTTGGAACCACAGAGCGAGTAAAGTTTCTCCCCCAGGAAACACAGACACGAAAACCTACAGCCCTGGGCTCCAACTCAAAACTTCTTTATTACCAGAACTATATGCTCTAACCGCTCAGCCACGCTCCCCTCCTTATTCAAGTCAGTCTTGAAATAGTATACCTTAAAACTATTATTGTTTCAAATAAATTTCGGACATGAACATGATTTCTGAAGGCAGCCACTGCGTATCCACAAGTTGTGACAAGAACGGGACACCGGGAAGTACGCAACACCGTTTCCAATCAGTAATCCATGTTGCCGCGACATCGCGCGTGCCTGAAAAGCATTGTGTACTCGCGTAAAATGCACACACAATTTTGTAATGCAAGGCTCTGAGTTTTTGTGTCCGATAATTATTTGAAACAACAATAAGAGTCATAATCTGGATGACTGTGGATCGTTTCCAAAAGTTTGTTATTGACCTTTATTTAATGTTTACCAATACCAAGACTGCTGCAAGTCTATTTATTCTTACCATAAACGTTTCTTTCAGGCAAATCCAGAGCTAGGCAACATATGGGCAGTAGGTCAACAAATGTGGCATCGGGATTACCCGGCTACGTACAGTGCAATGAAGAAAGAATGGTCTGAACCTGTGAAACCCATGATGGATGCATTACTAGGTAAGCCCCCATGGCCCCCTCCCCCTTCCCAATGTGACTACAGTTTGGTCAACAAATGTGCCATCGGGATAATCCAGCTACATACAGTGCAAAGAAAGACTGATTTGAACTGGTAAAACCGAAGATGGACCAAAATGTGAAATTTTGGCCCTAAGGTCCAAAAAAGGTCAAAAAAACATGTTTTTGGCCCCAAAATATACGGGAAAGCTAACTACACTTTGCAATTTTGAACTGTTTTACTTTTTAGAATCTAGAAAGCAATATCTAGGAAGAACGCTTTTTTCAAATTTTTGATTTTTTTCTTCATTTTTGAAATATTGCCAAAAATAGGTCAAAATCCCACTGCTGACACAAAAATTTGTGGCAGCAGTGGGATTTTTGACAATATCTCAAAAACTAAGAAAAAAAATCAAAAATTTGAAAAAGGCATTCCTAGATTTTGCTTTCTAGATTCTAATAAGTAAATGGTTTGAAATTTCACCAAAGCAAAATTTAGTTAGCTTTCCCGTAACATTTTTGGCCAAAAAACACGATTTTTGGACCTAAATGACGTCACCATCATGTTCAGTAAGCAAATCCGCTTCTAGAAATATATACTTTTATTTGGATTTAATCATCCGTTGCTGAGTTACAGAGCATAAAATATTTCAGAAAACGAAGGGTTGACAGGGCCCTTAAGCTGGTTTCAGAGTGTCTACCAGCACGACTTCAGAAATTTCAAGTGCAACCTTGTCGAACTGGAAAGTTGGCTTGGTGGGGTCAGTAAATTACATCTCTTGATTTTGTGGTTAAGGCCATGTTTTGAAGCAAGATATGATGTGTCATACATTGTGTTTCTACAGTATAGTCATATCAAAAATCGGGAGGCCTGCCCTTGGGTGCTGAGAGTTTGGCATTTTTGAGCATGGCTAATTTTACATAATATGCACAACTCCTGGGATGTGTATATGCTCTCTCAGCACCCCCTAATATTGATAATACCTTTGGCATAAAATCCATTCTCTCATACTAAATTATGCTAGAAATGCAGTATCTCATTTAGTTTTGCTTTTTAATTTGTAATATTACAGAAAATGTTAGACGGAGAGTATTCAAATTAATCAGCAGAGCATACACATCAATAGAAGCAGACGAGTTGGCTGCGTATGTAGGTCTCCCAGCAGAGCAAGCTATTAATGGTAAGTGGAAAACCCAGTCAGATAATGGCAGGTCAGCAGAGTGTACACATCAATAGAAGCAGAAGAGTTGGCTGCGTATGTAGGTCTGCCAGCAGAGCAAGCTATTAATGGTAAGTGGAAAACCCAGTCAGATAAGGCAGGTCAGCAGAGTGTACACATCAATAGAAGCAGAAGAGTCGGCTGCGTATGTAGGTCTGCCAACAGAGCAAGCTATTAATGGTAAGTGGAAAACCAGATAGGGCAGGTCAGCAGAGTGTACACATCAATAGAAACAGAAGAGTTGGCTGCGTATGTAGGTCTGCCAACAGAGCAAGCTATTAATGGTAAGTGGAAAACCCAGTCAGATAAGGCAGGTCAGCAGAGTGTACACATCAGTAGAAGCAGAAGAGTTGGCTGCGTATGTAGGTCTGCCAGCAGAGCAAGCTATTAATGGTAAGTGGAAAACCCTGTCAGATAGGGCAGGTCAGCAGAGTGTACACATCAATAGAAGCAGAGGAGTTGGCTGCGTATGTAGGTCTGCCAGCAGAACAAGCTATTAATGGTAAGTGGAAAACCCAGTCAGATAGGGCAGGTCAGCAGAGCGTACAAATCAATAGAAGCACATGAGTTGGCTGCGTATGTAGGTCTGCCAGCAGAACAAGCTATTAATGGTAAGTGGAAAACCCAGTCAGATAAGGCAGGTCAGCAGAGCGTACACATCAATAGAAGCACATGAGTTGGCTGCGTATGTAGGTCTGCCAGCAGAACAAGCTATTAATGGTAAGTGGAAAACCCAGTCAGATAGGGCAGGTCAGCAGAGTGTACACATCAGTAGAAGTAGAAGAGTTGGCTGTGTATGTAGGTCTGCCAGCAGAACAAGCTATTAATGGTAAGTGGAAAACCCAGTCAGATAGGGCAGGTCTGCAGAGTGTACACATCAGTAGAAGCAGAGGAGTTGGCTGCGTATGTAGGTCTGCCAGCAGAACAAGCTATTGATGGTAAGTGGAAAACCCAGTCAGATAGGGCAGGTCTGCAGAGTGTACACATCAGTAGAAGCACATGTGTTGGCTGCGTATGTAGGTCTGCCAACAGAGCAAGCTATTAATGGTAAGTGGAAAACCCAGTCAGATAGGGCAGGTCAGCAGAGTGTACACATCAATAGAAGCAGAGGAGTTGGCTGCGTATGTAGGTCTGCCAACAGAGCAAACTATTAATGGTAAGTGGAAAACCCAGTCAGATAGGGCAGGTCAGCAGAGTGTACACATCAATAGAAGCAGAAGAGTTGGCTGCGTATGTAGGTCTCCCAGCAGAGCAAGCTATTAATGGTAAGTGGAAAACCCAGTCAGATAGGGCAGGTCAGCAGAGTGTACACATCAATAGAAGCAGAAGAGTTGGCTGCGTATGTAGGTCTGCCAGCAGAACAAGCTATTAATGGTAAGTGGAAAACCCAGTCAGATAGGGCAGGTCAGCAGAGCGTACACATCAATAGAAGCAGAGGAGTTGGCTGCGTATGTAGGTCTCCCAGCAGAGCAAGCTATTAATGGTAAGTGGAAAGCCCAGTCAGATAATGGCAGGTAGCACGCAGAATTATACTTCTGAATGAAAACAAGGATTTAGGCTGATTTTAACAAAGAAAACACACAAAAGGCTTTCTGGTAAAGGTTTTTATTTTTTCTATAACAATAAATGACTTCAATAATTAAGATCAGAATGCATTGTGGGCAAAATTTTGGATTCTCTGCTATTGTTTGTAATCTATGTGTATGTGCAAATTTTACAACGATTTAATATATATTATGTTCCTATTGGAAGAAAAGAATAAAATTCAAAAGAGAAAAAAAAATGGATAGGGGATATACTAACACAATCCCTCCATCGACTACTGCACAAATGAACTTTTTCTGAATTTTTCTGATTATTTTTGTAACATTGTTTGTTAGAAACTTAATGAAAGTTTAAGGTACTTGAAGTAAGTCTTTGTTAGTTATTTTAATATTTTAGAGTATTCATCACATTCAAAACATTCCAAACAACTAAAAGTGAATTTGTGTAAAAGTGCAAAGTTCACTTCCATTAAAATTCTGTACCTTGGCCATGCAGTATATCCTGTATATTATGATTTTACCCACAATGCAGTATTCTGTGGTATTTTCTGAATTTATGAACTCACTTATACTCACTACAGTGTTTATCAAAATGATAAGTACTCAACTTTGTGATTTTTTTAAAACTCAAAATCTAGAAGTGTTAGCATTACGTTATTAATTTCTAAAGAAAGACCAATTCAATAGCTTCCATTTAAAAAAAGAATTTTGAAAATTGATCAATGCAATTGGATTTTACACCACTTTAAATAGATTATGCCTTTTTACAAACTCGCCACAGGTCCTAAATAGCTTATGCCAAAGCGCAATATTCAAATTGTAAGTTATAGCATATAATCAGTCATATGGAACAGCCAAAGACATTTGATGTAAAATAGTTAGTTATACTGGATCAAAGCCACAAAGCATCATGAAACAGGCAGCATTGATGTTGTGGCATGACTTTTAAATAGATCAGTTTGTGTTCTGAGAACGTTTTTACCTTTGCTTTTTCTATTCTTACTTATAGCTGTTGTTGAAGAAGGCTGGACATACAACGCAGATAACAAGATGATACACCCTAAACAAGAAGGTAAATAGCAGTAGCATAACCAAGGAGGTAGAGAGCTCCTCCACGACCAATAATTAGGTTTCAACAACTCACTGTATCTTCTTATATGGGAGCGTGTCGTTTTGATTTGTAATGAACCAACAGTTGATATTCGAATACTGTAAAGCACTTTAATTTCATGGCATTAAAATGAAACCCTCACTTTTTGGGTGCATTTTAATTTCACTAATTTGAATCATCTTTCTATTCAATGCTATGTTAACCATTATTTTAGCGGCATTTTAATTTAGTGAATTGTGATACTAGCAAAATTAGCGAAATTAGAATCCTGGCAACATTTTCATGCTTTACAGTAATTGCATCTTGCACGGCACAGCTTACAGGAAGGTGCGTTTGCGCAGTACACATCAATCGGTGCAGTGTTCATCATGCCTCAGGAATATTTTATTTATTTATTATTACGCTTTATCTCTGGTACATTACGTAATTATATAATATTGCACGTAATAAAGAATATCAAAACTAACATATATTCATTAAAAATTGAGTTTAAAAGACCAGTGAATGGCAAGGACAAAACAGGTACAAGCACCTCTATATACTAAGACGGTCCCACCAAATTTCAAAAAAGAAGACCCCCAAAATAAACCATGCAGGAAAATATGGCAAAAATGGGTCAAAACCGGAATTATCAAAACCAATCCCATGATTGCAGAAAAGAGAACATTGAAAAATGAATGAATAAATAAAATTGAGAATAAAAGTTTTGAGTATGTGCAAGGCCTGGCGCTTGGGAACAGTTGCAAACTGTAACGCAACAAACAAAAACTAGTATTTTGCTTCATATCTGCTAAATAGTTTACAAATATAGATGTCTGTTAAATTGAAAACATTAAATTTAATTTAATTCCCTATGCAGAAATTTTCAGCAACATTTTCGTTGTTGAAATATATTCAAACAAACTACAGTGTTGTTCGTCACAAATCAACAACTCTGAAACAACTCCGATGCGTCAACCTATTTATATCATGATCAGGTGACTAAAGCCACTCTGGCTCGATAAAAATTATGTTACAAATACCAAACCATTCTAGCAAATGTGTTTGCATTTTTGAGAAAAATGTGAAAGTGTGCCATTTTCTAATTACCGTTGGGACACTGACTTTAATAGTCTATTGAGATTTTTAAAGGCTGAAAAACTCAAATTCTGAAATTGAATGAGCGGAGTCAAGTGTATTTTTCAGCATGCATATATGTTGTATACTCTTCTTTTATGTAGACCTAAAACACGTGAGGTTTTGATCACATAACAATCATGAATTGCACCTCAAAACGTGTACAGGGTGTCCCAGAAAGAATTAACTCCTAGCTTTGACGGGTAATAACTTTGAAAAAATACAATGCAATCACAAAATTTTGTGTATGAAAATCAGGTGATATGATTCAATGGTTTTGATGATATGTTCGATTGCGTTACAAGTGGTGTAAAAGGCTTCTGTCCAAGTTTCAATTTTGAAGGGAGGGGGTCTAAGGTTTTGCCCCGCTTCATAAAAACGCAA